>SNQJ01S0192488.1:3105-17861 GCA_010110895.2 Picea sitchensis
ATGAGCTGCGAGGAGAAATGAACAAAATCAAACCTCCTACATTTGATGGTGAGAAAAACAAGGATGAAGATGCAAAAACATGGTTGCTAGGCATGAGGAAGTATTTTCAATTGCATAATTATTCTTCTCATGCAGAGGGTAGAATCACTATCTATCAACTCAAAGGAAAGGCCTCCATGTGGTGGGATCAACTTGTCCAGGTACAACACATTGTAGAGAAAAGTGTTACTTGGAGTGAATTCAAGAAGTATTTTGAGAAGAAGTACTTGACTAAGAGATACTATGACAAGAAAATGAAAGAGTTCTTTGAACTAAAGCTTGGAAGTATGACCATAGATGAATATGAGAGAAGGTTTCTGGAACTGCTGAAGTATGTCTCTTTCATCAAGGATGAGACAGTCAAAATACAAAGGTATTTAAGTGGATTGCCATCATTCATCAATGAAAAAATACACTATGATGATCCCAAGACATTAGAAGAGACCGTAAGGAGAGATAAATGCCTATATGATTAGCAGAAAGTAAGGCCAGCTTTCCAAGGGGCTTGGGAAGACAATAAGAAATTCAAGGTGGATCAAAGGAAGAAGATATCTAAGCCACCATTATTCAGAAATAATCCACAAGGAAAACAAACACCTAAAGAAACCAGAACGATTGACACTGGGAGTCAAGGGCCAAGGCAACCAACTATGCAATGTTGGGGTTGTAAAGGGGACCATAGGTTCAGAGATTTTCCTCACAGGGGTGAAAAAGGTAGGGTTGTTCACAATGTACAGTGAGATGAAACAATGGAGGACATGGGCAGATATGTGCCAAGGATTTATGCAACCCTAGACAACAAGCAAGCAGAGTATCAGTCCTACATGATTGAAGTGGAAGGTATGATCAACAACCAAACCCTTGCTATTTTAATTCATTCAGGAGCTAGTCATAGTTATATGGACCCTAATATGGTGGAAAGTTTGCAATTGCTAAGAAGCAAGCATGGGAAATTATCATTGGTACAACTGGCTACAAGAGCCAGAAGAAAGGTTAATGAGATGGTTAAGTCATGCCTCATAGACATGAATGGACTGAACACCAATGCAGATTTAAACATCTTGCCTTTAGGTTCTTATGACTGTCTAATTGGGATGGATTGGTTGACCAACATCACACTCTCTTAGACTGTCACAACAAAGCATTTACTTGCCTGGATGAGGAAGGAAAACCAAGGAAGGTACAGGTAATTCCCAGGGCAGTAACCATTAGAGAAATTCCAGCATTGCAATTGAAGAAATGTTATAGAAAAGGATGTCAAATATTTGCGGCTCATTTGGAAGAGACACCTAAAGATAAGGTGCCAAATTTGAAAGATTATGTAGTCCTGGAAGATTTTGAGGATGTGTTCAAGGAGGTACCCGGACTACCCCCAAGGAGAGACATTGATTTATCTATAAATTTAATGCCTGGAGTACACCGGAGTTGAAGGAGTTGCAAATGCAGCTGGAAGAACTTCTAAAGAAGGGGTATGTATGCCCAAGCGTGTCACCTTGGGGTGCCCCAGTCCTATTTGTGAGAAAGAATGATGGAACACTAAGGTTGTGCAATGACTTCAGACAGTTGAATAAAGTGACTATTAACAACAAGTATCCTCAGATTATTTATTTGATTCTCAAAGATTGCACACCCAATCCCTTCTTTGCAAATAAAGGGAGTGAAGTTTCAGTGGACACTAGATTGTGAGAAAAGTTTCCAACACTTGAAACAATTATTGACAAGTGCTCCAATATTAAGGATCACAAACCCAGAGGATGACTTCATTGTATGCACCAATGCATGTAGTGAAGGACTTGGTGGAGTCCTTAGTCAAAACGGGTTTGTCATATGTTACGAATCAAGGAAGTTGAAGGATCATGAAAGAAACTATGTCATTCACGATTTGGAGTTGGCAGCCATAGTGCATGCCTTGAGGAAATGGAGACACTACTTCATGGGAAAGAGGTTTGAGCTAAGAACAGACCACTATGGTCTAAAATATTTATTTGATCATCCAAATCTAAATGCTAGACAAAGAAGATGGTTAGAATTTCTAAGTGAATATGACTTTGACATAAAGCATATCAAGGGGAAAGAGAATAAAGTGGCTGAGTTACATGCTACAACTATTAGCATGTACCAAGATGATGTTAAAATCAAAATTCTGCATGAAATGCATAATGTTCCTTATGCAAGACACCCTGGATATCAGAAAACCGTGGCAGCGATCAAGAGCCATTACTTTTGTCCAGGTATGAAGAAAGGGATCACCGAGTACATCGCTAGATGTATGGAATGCCAGAAAGTGAAAGATGAGAATAGGCACCCGACGGGGTTGCTCCAACCTTTAACCATTCCTGAGTGGAAGTGGGAAATGATGACAATGGATTTTATTACGGGATTTCCTAGAACATGGAAGTTGCATGATTCGATCATGGTGGTGGTGGAAAAGCTCACGAAAGCTACACATTTTATTCCATAGAAAACCACGCATAAGGCAACAGAGGTTGTTGATATTTTCCTAAAGGAAGTGGCACGATTGCACGAGATTCCTAAAACAATTGTATCCGACAGAGACCCGAAATTCACCTCGAATTTCTGGAAAGGGTTGTTCAAAGGATTTAGAATGAATCTGAACTTTAGTACATCTTATCATCCTGAGTATGATGGACAGATAGAAAGGGTGAACACGGTGATAGAATATATACTGAGAATGTACGTGATGGACAAACCATCGAAATGGGAAGACTACCTACACTTGGTAGAATTCGCGTACAACAATGGGTATCAAGCATCATTGAAGATGAGCCCATTTGAAGCACTTTACGGTAGAAAGTGCAATACTCTAGTAAGTTGGGATAATCCAGTTGATAGGACAGTAGTTGGGCCAGAGTTTCTCAGGGAAATGGAGGACCAAATGACAAAAATTAAGTAGAATTTAAAATCTGCCCAAGATAGACAGAAAAGTTATGCTGATAAGAACAGAAACCACAGGGAATTCAACATGGGTGATCATGTTTTCTTGAAAGTGAAAGCTAACAGGAGTTCCCTGAAATCGGAAAGTTGCGCCAAGTTGGCAGCTAGATTTTGTGGGCCTTTTGAAATCATGGAGAGGATTGGTCCAGTTGCTTATATGATTGCATTGTCTGCATCTATGTTTGTTCATAATGTCTTCCATGTATCATTTCTAAAGAAATATATACCTAATGTTAATCATGTCATTGATTGGAATGTGATTCAGGTGGAACAAGAAGGCTCTTTTCAAGTGCATCCGGTGCGCATCCTGGACCGGAAAGTCAATTAGCTCCGAAACCGATCCATAGCATTTGTAAAGGTTCAATGGACCTGGTACAGTCCCGAGGATGCTACTTGGGAACATGAAGATGCAATGTGGGCAGAATACCTGCATATTTTTTAATATTTCTGAAAATTTTGTTATATATGGGCGTATGATGTACTGAGGACAGTGCATAAATAAGGGGAGGGGATTGTAATATCCCTCGACCGAACCCAATTGTAAATATAATATGAATGTACTTAAGTTGGTGAGTTGTTTTGACCTCATTTGGTAATGCACGTCATGTGGCATAGTGCATGCATGAACTACGCAGTTAAATGATGTAATATGTACATTCTAGGATACCGCGCGCAGTAACTAACGTGCGCATGAGTAGCATGGTCTCGACTGAAGGTTGGGAATTTTACCAGTTGGTGTCAGAGCATGAGTGTTTTCTCTGGAGTGGCGTACACGAGGCTCGTTTTCCTCTATAGTGTGAACACCTTAGTTACTGCGCGCGGTATCCTGAAATGTACATATTACATCATTTAACTACGCAGTTCATGCGCGCACTATGCCACATGACGTATATTACCAAATGAGGTCGAAACAACTCACCAGCTTAAGTACATTCATATTATATTTACAATTGGATTCGGTCAATGGATATTACAATCCCCTCCCCTTATTTATGCACTGTCCTCGGTGCATCATATGCCCATGTATAACAAAATTTTCAAAAATCTTCAAAAATATATGGGTATTCTGCCCACATTGCATCTTCATATTACCAAGTAGCATCCTCAAGACTGTACCAAGTCCATTGAACCTTTACAAGCCCTATGGCTCGGTTCCGGAGTTGTTTGACTTTTTGGTCTAGAATGCACATCGGATGCTATTGAAAAGCGCCTTCTTGTTCCACCTAAATCACATTCCAATCAATGACATGATTAGCATCATGTATATATTTCTTTACCAATGATACATGGAAGACAGTATGAACAGACATAGATGCAGGCAATGCAATCATATAAGCAACTGGACCAATCCTCTCCAGGATTTCAAAAGGCCCACAAAATCTAGCTGCCAACTTGGCGCAGCTTCCCAACTTCAGGGAAATCCTGTTAGCTTTCACTTTCAGGAAAAAATGATCACCCACATTGAATTCTCTATGGTCTCTATTCTTATCGGCATAACTTTTCTGTCTGTCTTGGGCATCTTTTAAACTCTGCTTAATTTTTGTCATCTGGTCCTCCATTTCCCTGAGCAACTCTGGCCCAACTACTGTCCTATCAGCTGGAATATCCCAACTTACTGGAGTATTGCACTTTCTGTCGTAAAGTGCTTCAAATTGGCTCATCTTCAATGATGCTTGATACCCATTGTTGTACGCGAATTCTACCAAGTGTAGGTAGTCTTCCCATTTCGATGGTTTTTCCATCACATACATTCTCAGTATATCTTCTATCACCCTGTTCACCCTTTCTGTATGTCCATCAGAATCAGGATGATAAGCTGTACTAAAGTTTAGATTCATTTTGAATCCTTTGAACAACCCTTTCCAGAAATTTGAGGTGAATTTCAGGTCTTTGTCGGATACAATTGTTTTAGGAATCCCGTGCAATCGTGCCACTTCCTTTAGGAAAATATCAGCAACCTCTGTTGCCTTGTGTGTGGTTTACAGTGGAATAAATTGGACATCTTTCGTGAGCTTGTCCACCACCACCATGATCGAATCATGCAACTTGCATGTTCTAGGCAATCCTGTAATAAAATCCATTGTCACCATTTCCCACTTCTATTGAGGAATGGTTAAAGGTTGCAGCAACCCTGTTGGGTGCCTATTCTCAGCTTTTACTTTCTGGCATTCCATACATCTAGCGATGTACTCGGCGATCTCTTTCTTCATACCTGGCCAAAAGTAATGGCTCTTGATCACTGCCACGGTTTTTTGATATCTAGGATGTGCTGCATAAGGAACATTATGTATTTCATGCAGAATCATACGTTTTAGGTACTGGACATTTGGAACAAAAATCTTGTTTTGGTGCAACAATATTCCGTCTATTCCCAACTTATAATCATCCATCTTATGAAGCATCTTACCCTATTGTAGCATTGCTACCAATTCTTTGTATTGCAGACCTGCATTTGCAGCCTCCATAATTTTTCTTTTAACAACAGTTTGGTGCATGCTAATAGCTATAGCATGTAACTCATGCACCTTCCTGCTGAGTGCATCAGCCACTTTATTTTCTTTCCCCTTTATATGCTTAATATCAAAGTCATATTCACTTAGAAATTCTAACCATCTGCTTTGTCTAGCATTTAGATTTGGCTGATCAAATAAATATTTCAAACCATTGTGGTTTGTTCTTACCTCAAACCTCTTTCCCATGAGGTAGTGTCTCCATTTCCTCAAGGCATGCACTATGGCTGCCAACTCCAAATTGTGAGTGACATAGTTTCTTTCATGATCCTTCAACTTCCTTGATTCATAACATATGCCAAACTCGTTTTGACTGAGGACTCCACCAAGTCCTTCACTACATGCATTGGTGCATACAATGCAGTCTTCTTCTGGGTCTGCGATCCTTAATATTGGAGCACTTGTAAATAATTGTTTCAAGTGTTGGAAACTTTTCTCACGATCCAGTGTCCACTAAAACATCACTCCCTTTCTTTACAAAGAAGTTATTGGGTGTGCAATATTTGAGAATCCTTCAAATAATCTTCTGTAGTAGCTTGCAAGACCCATGAATGATATCACCTCTGTCACATTCTTTGATGCTGACCATTCTCTAATGGCCTCTATCTTCTTAGGATCCACTGCTATCCCATCCTTTGAAATGATATGCCCTAAATAATGAATTTGTTTATGATAAAATGAGCACTTTCTCAATTTGGCATATAACTGACATTCCCTTAATACTTGCAACACCATCCTCAAATGATGTTCATGCTCTTCCTCTGACTTGGAATATATAAGAATGTCATCCAAAAAGACAATGACAAACTTGTCCAAATACTCTCGGAAAACACCATTCATTAAGCACATGAAAACAGCCGGTGCATTTGACAACCCAAATGGTACCACTGTGAACTCATAATGACCATACCTTGTCCTAAAGGTGGTCTTGCTAATATCTTCTTCTTTAATTCTTACTTGATGGTATCCTGATCTGAGATCTATCTTTGAAAATATATTTGGATCCTCCAATTGATCAAAGAGGTCATCAATCCTTGGTAGAGGATACTTGTTCTTAACGGTCGCTTTATTCATATGTCTGAAGTCATTGCACAACCTTAGTGTTCCATATTTCTTTCTCACAAACAGGACTGGGGCACCCCAAGGTGACACGCTTGGGCGTACATACCCCTTCTTCAGAAGTTCTTCCATCTACATTTGCAACTCCTTGAACTCTGGTGTACTCATTCTGTATGGAGTCTTTGATACTGGCACTACTCCAGGCATCAAATTTATAGAGAAATCAATGTCTTTCCTTGGGGGTAGTCCGGGTACCTCCTTGAACACATCCTCAAAATCTTCTAGGACTGCATAATCTTCCAAATTTGGCACCTTATCTTTAGGTGTCTCTGCCAAATGAGCCGCAAATATTTGACATCCTTTTCTGTAAGATTTCTTCAGCTGCAATGTTGGAATTTCTCTAATGGTTACTTCCCTGAGAATTCCATGTACCTTCCTTGGTTTCCCTTCCTCATCCAGGAAATTAAATTCTTTGTTGTGACAATCTAAGAGAGTGTGATGTTGGTCCAGCCAATCCATCCCAATTAGACAGTCATAAGAACCAAAAGGCAAGACGTTTAAATCTGCTTTGGTGTTCAGTCCATTCATGTCTATGAGGCATGACTTAACCATCTCATTAACCTTTCTTCTGGGTCCTATAGCCAGTTGTACCAACAGGGATTTCCCATGCTTGCTTCTTGGTAATTGCAAACTTTCCACCATCTTAGGGTCTATATAACTATGACTAGCTCCTGAATCAGTTAAAATAACAAGGGTTTGGTTGTTGATCATACCTTCTACTTCAATCATGTCGGATTGATACTCTGCTTGCTTGTTGTCTAGGGTTGCATAAATCCTTCATGTCCTCCACTATTTCAGCTCGTTGTACATTGTGAACAACCCTACCTTTTTCACCCCTGTGAGGACAATCTCTGAACCTATGGTCCCCTTTACAACCCCAACATTGCATAGGTGGTTGTATTGGCCCTTGACTCCCTCTTTCAATCGTTCTGGGTTCTATAGGCGTTTGCTGTCCTTGTGAATTATTTCTGAAGAATGATGGATTAGCTCCCTTCTTCCTTTGATCCACCTTGAATTTCTTATTGTCTTCCCAAGCCCCTTGGAAATTTGGCCTTACTTTCTGCTGGTCATATAGGAATTTATCTCTCCTTACGGTCTCTTCTAATGTCTTGGGATCATCACATTGTATTTTTTCATTGATGAACGATGGCAATCCACTTAAATACCTTTGAATTTTCACTGTCTCATCCTTGATGAAAGAGACATACTTCAGTAGTTCCAGAAACCTTCTCTCATATTCATCTATGGTCATACTTTCAAGCTTGAGTTCAAAGAACTCTTTCATTTTCTTGTCATAGTATCTCTTAGTCAAGTACTTCTTCTCAAAATACTTCTTGAATTCCCTCCAAGTAACACTTTTCTCTACAATGTGCTTTACATGCACAAGTTGATCCCACCACATGGAGGTCTTTCCTTTGAGTTGATAGATAGTGAATCTACCTTTTGCATGAGAAGAATAATTATGAAAATGAAAATACTTCCTCATGCCTAGAAACCATGTTTCTACATCTTCATCCTTCTTGTGCTCACCATCAAATGTAGGAGGTTTGATTTGGTTCACTTATCCTCGCAGATCATCCACCCATATCTCTTATACCTTCTAACATGGGATAGACTTGAGTTGTTGCTTGCTCTCTTATGGGAATGCCTTTGGGAATGATGGTGATGTCTACTAGCACTTTTTACTTTTATTTTCTCCTCTGAAGGTTTGTGACTCCTAGATTCACTTGAGCCACTCTCCTTAACCAATTTCTTTTCTATTCTATTCAAACCCTCCAATAGCTTCATGTTGAAGTCATCCCGCTGCTTTTTAGCTTTCATAATCCTTTCACTAACCAGTCTCAGACATACATAAGATGCCAAATTTGGAAGATTATGCAGTCCTGGAAGATTTTGAGGATGTGTTCAAGGAGGTACCCGGACTACCCCCAAGGAGAGACATTGATTTTTCTATAAATTTGATGCCTGGAGAAGCGCCAATATCAAAGACTCTATACAAAATGAGTACACCAAAGTTGAAGGAGTTGCAAATGCAGCGAGAAGAACTTCTGAAGAAGGGGTATGTATGTCCAAGCGTGTCACCTTGGGGTGCCCCAGTCCTGTTTGTGAGAAAGAAATATGGAACACTAAGGTTGTGCAATGAATTCAGATAGTTGAATAAAGTGATTGTTAAGAACAAGTATCCTCTACCAAGGATTGATGACCTCTCTGATCAATTGAAGGATGCAAACATATTTTCAAAGATAGATCTTAGATCAGGATACCATCAAGTAAAAATTAAAGAAGAAGATATTAGCAAGATTGCCTTCAGGACAAGGTATGGTCATTATGAGTTCACAGTGGTACCATTTTTATTCTCAAATGCACCAAATGTTTTCATGTGCTTAATGAATGGTGTTTTCCGAGAGTATTTGGACAAGTTTGTCATTGTCTTTTTGGATGAAATTATTATATATTCCTAGTCAGAGGAAGAGCATGAACATTATTTGAGGATGGTGTTGCAAGTATTAAGGGAATGTTAGTTATATGCCAAATTGAGCAAGTGCTCATTTTATCAAAAATAGATTCATTATTTAGGGCATATCATTTCAAAGGATGGGATAGCAGTGGATCCTTAGAAGATAAAGGCCATTAGAGAATGGTCAGCACAGAAGAATGTGACAGAGGTGAGATCATTCATGGGTCTTGCAGGCTACTACAAAATATTTATTGAAGGATTCTTAAAGATTTCATACCCAATCACTTATTTGCAAAGAAAGGGAGTGAAGTTTCAATGGACACTGGTTTGTGAGAAAAGTTTCCAACACTTGAAACAATTATTGACAAGTGCTCCAATATTAAGGATCACAGACCCAGAAGAAGACTTCATCGTATGCACTGACGCATGTAGTGAAGGACTTGGTGCAATCCTCAGTCAAAACAGGTTTGTCGCATGTTACGAATCAAAGAAGTTGAAGGATCATGAAAGAAACTATGTCACTCACGATTTGGAGTTGGCAGCCATAGTGCATGACTTGAGGAAATGGAGACACTACCTCATGGGAAAGAGGTTTGAGCTAAGAACATACCACAATGTTCTGAAATATTTATTTGATCAGCCAAATCTAAATTCTAGACAAAGCAGATGGTTAGAATTTCTAAGCGAACATGACTTTGATATAAAACATATCAAGCAGAAAGAGAATAAAGTGGTTGATGCACTCAGCAGGAATGTGCATCAGTTACATGCTACAGCCATTAGCATGTACCAAGCTGATGTTAAAAGCAAAATTTTGGAGGCTGCAAATGCAGATCTGCAATACAAAGAATTGGTAGCAATGCTACAGCAGAGTAAGATGCTTCAGAAGGTGGATGATTATAAATTGGGAATAGATGGAATAATGTTGTGCCAAAACATGATTTTTGTTCCAAATGTCCAAGACCTGAAACATATGATTCTGCATGAAATGCATAATGTTCCTTATGCAGGACATCCTGGATATCAAAAAACCGTGGCAGTGATCAAGAGCCATTATTTTTGGCCAAGTATGAAGAAAGAGATCGCCAAGTACATCACTAGATGTATGGAATGCCAAAAAGTGAAAGCTGATAATAGGCACCCAACGGGGTTGCTGCTACCTTTAACTATTCCTGAGTGGAAGTGGGTAATGGTGACAATAGATTTTATTACGGGATTGCCTGGAACAGGCAAGTTGCATGATTCACAAGTTGCATGATTCGATCATGGTGGTGGTGGACAAGCTCACGAAAGCTACCCATTTTGTTCCACTGAAAACCACGCACAAGGCAGTAGAGGTTGTTGATATTTTCCTGAAGGAAGTGGCACGATTGCACAGGATTCCTAAAACAATTGTGTCCAATAGAGACCTGAAATTCACCTCGAATTTTTGGAAAGGGTTATTCAAAGGATTCAGAACAAATCTAAACTTTAGTACAACTTATCATCCTAAGTCTGATGGACAGACAGAAAGGGTAAATAGGGTGATAGAAGATATAGTGAGAATGTACGTGATGGACAAACCACTGAAATGGGAAGACTACCTACACTTGGTAGAATTTGTGTACAACAATGGGTATCAGGCATCATTGAAGGTGAGCCCATTTGAAGCACTTTATGGCAGAAAGTGCGATACTCTAGTAAGTTGGGATAATCCAGATGATAGGACAGTAGTTGGGCTAGAGTTGCTCAGGGAAATGGAGGACCAGATGAAAAAAATTAAGTAGAATTTCAAAGTTGCCCAAGACATACAGAAAAGTTATGTCGATAAGAGAAGAAACCACAGAGAATTCAACGTGGGTGATCATGTTTTCCTAAAAGTGAAAGCTAACAGGAGTTCCCTGAAGTTGGGAAGCTACGCCATGTTGGCAGCTAGATTTTGTGGACCTTTTGAAATCCTGGAGAGGATTGGTCCAGTTGCTTATATGATTGCATTGCCTGCATCTATGTCTGTTCATAATGTATTCCATGTATCATTGCTAAAGAAATATATACCTGATGCTAATCATGCCATTGATTGGAATGTGATTCAGGTGGAACAAGAAGGCACTTTTCGAATGCATCGGGTGCGCATTCTGGACCGGAAATTCAAACAGCTCTGGAACCGATTCATAGGGCTTGTAAAGGTTCAATGGACCTGGTACGGTCCTCAGGATGCTACTTGAGAACATAAATATGCAATGCAGGTAGAATACCCACATCTTTTTGAAAATTCTGTTATATATGGGAGTATGATGCACTGAGGACAATGCATAAATAAGGGGAGGGGATTGTAATATCCCTCGGTCGAACCCAAATGTAAATATAATATGAATGTACTTAAGCGTGGAAGCTTTACATATAAACATAAGCAAACAATTATTTTCTGTAACATTCGACTTTTATACTGAAATAACAATAACTACAGATATGCAACATTTACAGAGAATTACCCATAAACATACAGACAATTATAATCACATATATTATAAACAACAACATAGGCATGTAAATAACAAACAACCTATTATTTTTATCATACAAATGGTAATTATCTTGGAAATATTGTCACCAACTGCGTGCAGACCATCCACGAACCTCCCATCCATAGACTACACTGTTCATCACTCTCAACAGTGAGTCACCCCCGAGCTAGGACTGAACTCCACCCACGGTAAAGGGTTCCTATCCAGGCTAAGGCTCATGGACAACAGGAAAGACAACGTCTCAGGTGCTCACTCAACTAATAGCCTACAACCTCTAATTCCCCACATGCCTGTCCCACCCAAGGAAGTGTGCCCCTTCTCTGCTCAACAGTTCCTTGGCTGCCCCACTTCCCTTCCAGGGCTTCAGCAACATGCCAGACCGGAAGTCTCAGAGCGATGTAGTTGTAGTCTAGCACCTTCAGGAATCAATCCCCAACAATTCTCTCACTCAATGAATTCTTCACTGGCCTGACAACTCGCTTCTTCAATCCTGCTCCAAGCTAACCAGGTACACCAACCAAAAGGTCTATGGAAATAGGCTTCGGAATGGTGAAATGGATGTCTCAAGGATAACGGAATGCATGAGTGAAAATGTTCATTGAATCATTGACTAAATAACTGAGTGTGTAGGAAAATCATTGTGAACTCTTCGTGGAAGTCATTCTTCCTGAATAATGGTCGTCGAGCTGTTGGTAAGGTATCTGTGAGAAGTTCCCCCAAATGAGCTAAGTTCCCCCACGATATGAATGCATGTCCCCAACTTGACACTTGTCATATCAGAAGTTACTTTGGTCCACTTGTCCCCAACTTTAGAATTTAGGATAAAATAATTATCCATACTTTATGTTTTTAGGAAATATTAATATAATATTCCATTGACTTTGCCCTCCATTTCCCTAACTGGTGAAGTTCAGTCCCCCATCTCTTTTATCGTGGTCGGTCTTCGTGCAACGATGTATTTTATATTAATCATGAGTCATGTACAAAGTAGGCGCATTGGCCTTTGACATCTAGGTGTTCCAGCCTAATACCAAAACATAAGCATCCCAGCTTATAATAACCGGCTCACCAGCCTATAACACATGTCATATACACGAGGGTCGTTGTCCTCTATAATGCACACACCTCAGTTACTGCACGTGGTATCCTGGAATGTACATATTACATCATTTATCTGCACAGTTCATGCACGCACTATGCCACATGACGTGCATTACCAAATGAGGTCGAAACAACTCACCAACTTAAGTACATTCATATTATATTTACAATTGGGTTCATTCGAGGGATATTACAATCCCCTCCCCTTATTTATGCATTGTCCTCAGTGCATCATACACCCATATATAACAAAATCTTCAAAAATCTTCAAAAAGATGCGGGTATTCTGCCTACATTGCATCTTCATGTTCCCAAGTAGTATCCTCAGGATCGTACCAGGTACATTGAACCTTTACAATCCCTATGGCTCGGTTCCGGAGCTGTTTGACTTTCCGATCCATAATGCGCACCCGATGCACTTGAAAAGCACCTTCTTGTTCCACCTTAATCACATTCCAATCAATGACATGATTAGCATCAGGTATATATTTTTTTATCAATGATACATGGAAGACATTATGAACAGACATAGATGCAGGCAATGCAATAATATAAGAAACTAGACCAATCCTCTCCAGGATTTCAAAAGGCCCACAAAATCTAGCTGCCAACTTGGCTTAGCTTCCCAACTTCAGGGAACTCCTGTTAGCTTTCACTTTCAGGAAAACATGATCACCCACATTGAATTCTATGTGGTTTCTGTTCTTAATGACATAACTTTTTTGTCTGTCTTGGGCAACTTTTAAATTCTGCTTAATTTTTTTCATCTAGTCCTCCATTTCCCTAAGAAGCTCTGGCCCAACTACTGTCCTATCAGTTGGATTATCCCAACTTACTAGAGTATTGCACTTTCTGTCATAAAGTGATTCAAATGGGTTCATCTTCAATGATGCCTGATACCCATTGTTGTACATGAATTCTACCAAGTGTAGGTAGTTTTCCCATTTCAATGGTTTGTCCATAACGTACATTCTCTATATATCTTCTATCACCATGTTCACCCTTTCTGTCTGTCCATCAGACTCAGGATGATAAGTTGTACTAAAGTTTAGATTCATTCTGAATCCTTTGAACAACCCTTTCCAGAAATTTGAGGTGAATTTCAGGTCTTTGTCAGATACAATTGTTTTAGGAATCCCGTGGAATCGTGTCGCTTCCTTCAAGAAAATATCAACAACCTTTGTTCCCTTGTGCGTGGTTTTTAGTGGAATAAAATGGGCAGCTTTTGTGAGCTTGTCCACCATCACCATGATCGAATCATGCAACTTGCCTGTTCTAGGAAGTCCTGTAATAAAATCCAATGTCACCATTTCCCACTTCCACTCAGGAATGGTTAAAGGTTGCATCAACCCCATTGGGTGCCTATTCTCAGCTTTCACTTTCTGGAATTCCATATATCTAGCAATGTACTCGGCGATCTCTTTCTTCATACCTAGCCAAAAGTAATAGCTCTTGATCGCTGCCATGGTTTTCTGATATCCAGGGTGTCCTGCATAAGGAACATTATGCATTTCATGCAGAATCATACGTTTCGGGTCCTGGACATTTGGAACAAAAATCTTGTTATGGCGCAACAATATTTCATCTATTCCCAACTTATAATCATCCACATTCTAAAGCATCTTACCCTGTTGTAGCATTGCTACCAATTCTTTGTATTGCAAATCTCCATTTGCAGTCGCCATAATTTTTCTTTTAACATCAGTTTGGTACATGCTAATGGTTGTAGCAAGTAACTCATGCACCTTCCTGCTGAGTGCATCAACCACTTTATTCTCTTTCCCCTTGATATGTTTTATATCATAATCACATTCGCTTAGAAATTATAACCATCTGCTTTGTCTAGCATTTAGATTTGGTTGATCAAATAAATATTTCGGACCATTGTGGTCTGTTCTTAGCTCAAACCTCTTTCCCATGAAGTAGTGTCTCCATTTCCTCAAGGCATGCACTATGGCTGCCAACTCCAAATCGTGAGTGGTATAGTTTCTTTCATGATCCTTCAACTTCCTTGATTCGTAACATATGACAAACCCGTTTTGACTAAGGACAATATTTGAGAATCCTTCA
>SNQJ01S0192489.1:0-17861 GCA_010110895.2 Picea sitchensis
AAAAAGAAAAATTGTACATACATCTTGTGTTCCTTGTGTTCCTTATGGAGATGATTTGTTGATGATATATTGTTGATATATGTTTCTGATATGTATTCGCATCTAACTGATTATTAATGACAACAGTGAGTAATGAGTAAATGTCAAATTCTAACTAATGATTTTTGTGGAAGAGGGAAGTTTTGGGAAAAAGATCCCCACACTCATTCACCCCCCCCTCTAAGTGTGGTAGGTGTGTCCAACAGGTAGTTCTTCTTGCTTTCGATAGAATAGATTTCCTTTCATGCATTGCATTGAGCATTTAGATTTCCTTTCACGCAATAGAAATAGTTTTGCATTAGGCATTTACTCCACTTACCTCTTAGGCTAGATAGTTGTTCAATGAGAAGTTTTTCTTGCAGTAGTTAGTTGCCTTTGCTTACTTGTCTTTTGCTTTTGTAGGCTAGTTAGTTTCCTTTGCTTACTTGTCTTTTTCTTTCGTAGCTCAGTTAGTTGTCTTTGCTTACTTGTCTATTTGCTTTAATAGGTTAGATAGTTGTTTTTTCTTACTTTCTTATTTATTTTCTTTCATAGGGTAGTTGCGCATTGAATGTAGGTTGGCAAGTTAAAGAAGTTTTCTTTTTCCATTTGCTTATTATGCTTAGTAGTTTGTTTTTTCTTTTGTCAAACTAGTTTTTTTTACACAGAGTTTTCATTTGCTTTCTTAGGAACTATCCATTGATCCTTGGCCCAAAAGTACTTAGGTTACATAGTTTCAAGTTGCTTAGTCAGGTTTGTTAATTAGATAGGTTTGCTTGAGTAGGTTAGCCTTAGATAGCTGCTTTCATTAGTTAGACTATATTCCTACCAGCCCTTCTACCTTTGGCATATATATTTTCTACAACTCTAAGTTTACTTACCCTGGGTTGACAATTTAATTGAGGGTTTTTAATGTGTTTTTAGTGCATATATAACACCCATCAGACCCATAAGCTGAAGTTTTTACCACAAATACTTGGGTATGTTTTCGTAATTTCAAATAAATTTCATGGTCTGAATCATTATAGAAAAATATGTATAGCGAAAATGGTGAGATGGCCTATAAATAACATACCTTAGAAAGCACCATCAAAAGAATTTATCCTTCCTTGCATTTCGGCCTTCTTTTCGTCACCTTCCCTCAGAATTCCAGCTTAAATATCCTTGGTTACCTCATACACATATGTATATTCAATATTCTCAAGTGTAATTAAAATCAGAGAGCCTTGCCTCTTATTTATATTCTCCAAGTAGCTTCCTTAAAAACATCTTCTAGGCCACTTGTCTCCAAGTAGCTTCCTTAAACATCTTCTAGGCCACTTGGCCCACTTCTTTTCTTTATTTTAGGATTAACCCACTCCAATTTCTCCATTAAATTTATTATTGAAATAATTTATTTTGTATTCACTTTGAATTATAATAAACTCATCACTTCACTTTTATTATTTACCTATTAAAATCTCTTTAAACCACTTTGGACTACTTTGACCTTTTGGGGCTTCTAGATGACATATGAGGGTCCTCCAACTTCGTAAGGCCATAACTCTCAAACCGTGAGGAGTTATGTGACATTCCACATACCACCAGAAATGGAATGACATATAATATCCATATAGAATAGTATTACCTTCAAATATAGAAAAAATCATACCATTATCCATCAAACAAACTTGGGTCCATTACCCAAACCTGGGTTCTCCAACTTCACATGGTCATAACTCTCTAACTGTGAGGAGTTATGTGACGTTCTACATACCACTAGAAATGGCATGAAAATCACTATCCATCTAGGATATTTTCCCTAACAAATTCACTTTTCTTCATCTCATTATTCCACAATTAAGCATGGGTTCTCTTACTTCGCAAAGCATCTTCCCATGAGGGCTTTCACCATAAGGGGGCAACTTTGGATTTCATCCATATTTACTTCTTATCAACCATGACAAAAAAATAATGAGTCATATTTACGTCAAACAATATTGGGTCCATTACCCAAACCTTTGTGTTGCAGGGCTTTATTCAAGGGTTGACATCAATTAAAACCAACCTTAATCAACACTAAGAGCATGGAACATATTGATTCTTATAGAAAGGATACATGTGCAGGATAAGGACACTCGAGGAAAATTCCTCCATGGATCAAGGTGTCAAATCACAAAAGGAAAAAGTTTCGTAAGGCTTGCATATAAGGAATGCTTTGAAGGTTCATTTAATAGCAACATGAAGCCAACATTAGGTCAAAGATGCAAGGATGAGACATGTGATGTGATTAAATATGACACAACAAGAATCATTCCATGTGAAGTTTTACAAGCCTAGAGAAGGTAAGCTCGATTGTTTTTCACATTTAGAGAGTTTGAAAAACACTAAAATAAGACTCCATAGTGTTCCTTTTTCATAATTACTCCAGTCGGTTTGAAAAAGGGTTAAAATTATACCGAAAAGATGTCTCTTCAAAACCATTTTAATGAGTGTGATTGAGACAAGATCACTAGGCTATATTTTCAATTTTAAGGAGTCTAAAAAGAGATTAACTATGGACTCACAACCTTTTTCTAAGTTTAGTCTCCTTAGCCCGAAAAAATATAAAATATAACTTAGAAGAACTCTCTCGGTGAGACAAGTCTCCCAAGGTGTACCATTTTCCCGGATAATCTATTGGCTGGAAAAAAGGTTAAACTTATGCCAAAGAGATATTCTTTCTAGACCAATTAATGATTGTGAAAGGAACAAGGTCACTTGAGAATATTTTCATATTTAGGGAGTCTGAAAAGAGCTTAAATATGGACTCTGAGGGGGTTCCTTTTTTGTAAGTAATCTCCAAGGCCCAAAAAAGTGATAATCCAAAACCAAGTAGAATGTCCCTATTTCAAAAATTTAGCCCCTCGGGCCAGGAAAAGGGTTAAACGTATGCTTGAGAATACTCTCCTAGTGAACTGAAGCTCCTAGGGCATACATTTATTCATAAATTAACCATCTATACCGAAAAAGAGGTAAACTACCATCAGATAGATGTACCTTCAAATTTGAGTTTGGCGAGCATGAAGGGCAACAAGATCGCTCGACAATATTTTCAATTTTAGAGAGTTTAAAAAGGGATTAAAGAAGACTCCAAGGGGGGATTCTTTTCTCAATTATTCCAAATGAGAGAGAAAATAATAAATCAACTCTTGTTAGATGTTTCCTTCAAAGTTTGAGCGATCTTGAAAGACAACAAACTATGCTCATGGGGAGTCCCTGAGGTATAGGCCAAAAAAAAGATGAAGAAGAAGGATAAGGCTTCAACACAAAGTCATGGTGGGACTAAAAGGGACTCTTGTGCCTATGAAGTACTTCAACATGGGAACCAAATGAAAAATAAGGCTATAACTAGGATTCCCATGGAAGAAAGTCTCTACCACATAAAGTACGACACATTTTTCTATAAGGAAGGTTAGTGTCATAGTTTAGTGGGGTTGATCCTAAGGCCAAATGAACCAGGAAACAGATAATGAAAAAATGCAAGTAGGAAAAAATCTAACCTTTATTCCAGTTTCAAGGTCAATACCTGTCAAAATGGATCGATACGATGAACAAAATTAAAACCAAGATCCTGCATATAAGGCCAATAACATTCATCCAAAAGTTAATAGATCCAATATAGATATAAAATTTAGAAAATAAGAGGTGCTACTGAATACAAAACTTGAAAACAAAAAACTTGAATTGTAGAATATGTAAAAGGTACTACACAACCTTATGATTGTGTGTGGTAATAGTTCATGTAGATCCCGCTACTAGGATTTGACCAAGAGTCTCTTCGATAGTCAACCTGGAAAGTCTCCCAAAAGGGAAGAAAACACAAATGCCATAAGTCTTCCCATGATATAGAAACCGTAGTCATGGATTCAAGGATAGCCTCATCTGAAGGAAAATCAAAATCTGAGAAATCATGCGAATGAGGAGGGTCGATAGTCTTGAAGGGAGAAGAAAAATGACCATATTCCATATGATGATGGAGATTTTGGCCAAGATTGGCAGAGTCTATCAGTGAAAAATCACAAGAAAAAGGGCTTGAGGATCTATAAATAGAGAGATCAAACTCAAAAGGAAACTCAAGATCACTCAGACCAAGAGGGGGAAGCAATGGATCCCATGCCCCCATTAGATAAACCAATGGATCAATTGCTGAGACCAAGTCTCTATAAGGTAAACATGAGTGAACAAATTCCTTCTCAGGAGCAATTGAAAATCGAGGATAATATGCCACATAATTTACTTATGGTTGGGTAGAGTCTACAAGAATACTAGGAATATATAAAGGGGTAGCCTGAACTAATGTCGAATTAGGATGGTGATTATCAGATTCCAGTTGGTTGATAGTGACAATGCTTCCATTGTGAGGGAAATGCATCACCCAAAAGAGCATAGACACCACAACATTCATAGCATATACATAATCACGCTCGAGAAGCATATTGAAATCTAACGAACCTTGCACCACTATAACATCGACAAGGACAATATTCCCACCTAACGAGATAGGTAACTGAGGAAGAATACCCAACTATTCACTAGGACATCTGTCAAAATCCAACATCTCATGTGATGTAGACACAAGCTCGGGAGAACCCAAAACTTGCCAAGTTGAGGAGGATAAAATACTTGCGGAGGCTCCTTCATCTACAATACATCGGTAATTTGTTTTTGAATTAACTTCAACCCTTATTTGAAAGGGTGCAGAAGAAGGAAGAAGAGGCTCAACAAGGTCATTCCAATCAAAGGAAACAATACTAGGACTTGGAGGGGGTGTGCTCAAAGTGAGCAGAATGCGCCCTTTCTATGAAAGTACTGAACTGGAAATGCTAAAAACATATTCGATAGACACATCACTCCCCAAGAGAAGAGTGGGATCAGTCAAAGATTGCATCAGCATGACCACTTTGGTAGACTCAACACTCTTCAAGATAAGAGTGGGATCAATTGAAGATTGCATCAGCACGACCACTTTGGTAGACTCGACACTCTCCAAGAGAAGAGTGGGATCAACCGAAGATTTCATTGGCGTGACCACTTTGATAGAATGGACACTCTCCAAGAGAAGAGTGGTATTATATGAATATTTCATCAGCACGACCACTTCATCAACCACTGGCTAAAAAGGATGCGAGACAACATGTTCTAAAGGTACATCACCCCCTAAAAGAGAAGTGGGATCAACTGAAGATTACATCGGCATGACCACTTTCTCAACCATTGGATGAATAGACTGTGAGGATACCTCAGAAGACTCATAATCAAAATATCTTCCAGACCACAATCTTTGTGCCTCTCTAAGGCCATGGAATAAATGAGTAAGGTGATCTCCCTTGCAAATATGACAAGGGAAATTAGGCTTATGTCCTATCTGTCTAGGTTTCTCAACATAATCAATGTCCCCAACATGACTAGCAGTGGTTGGTTTCATATCACTTGTATGACTCCCATTGACAAGAATCATGCCCCCAACATGACTTGTAGTGGTTGGTTTCACAACTCCAACATTACTTGCATAGGTTGGTTATTGGTCGATAACATGACTCCCAGAGGATACAAACCTATAGCCAGTATGACTAGCAATGACTGGACATTCCCCCCCAGCATGGCTGGCAAAGGCTGGGTGCTTTCCCCCAGCATGACTTGTAGAGGCTGGATGTTGGTATTCAACATGACTTGCAGAGGTTGATGACCTATGTCCAACATGACTCGCAGAGGTTGGTGATTTCTTCTTCCTATTCTTCCTCTTTCTATTTTGCTTAGAATTCATGTTACTAGTAGTTATATTTTCATCAAAGAAGGAAAAAGGAGGAGGAGAAGACTTTGTTGAATAAGGAACATCAACATGATTCCCATGACATAAGGTGCTTAACTAAGAAGTGTCAAGAGCATTCAAGACATTTGGAATGGTACCTAACCAAACCGATAGTCCCACATTCAACCTAGGAATGTACAAAGTGGCCATCAAAGGGACACCAACATTTTAAAAGAAAGGAAAAGAAAAAGAATCCCCTTGTGAAGGGTTCCTTGGTTGGTTTCATCAGTAACATTTTCCATGAAGATCTTATGCATAGGTTATTCCCTTGCAGTATCATTCAAGTCCATTAAAGTCTTACACACCGAATCTAGTGAATGAGTGGTATAAAAAACAACGCTTATAAAGAGGTGACTCCATGTTTCTAAATGGAAGACTGGAAAGTCCTCATGACTGATGGAGTGGGTGGTCTACCACCTTAGGTCAGAGACCCAAAGAAATGAATGACTAACTCACTATGGAAAACTAGGGATCATAGAGCACACCAATAAGAAGAAAAGCCTAAAATGATACAAAAATACTCTTTTGAATGCTTCTGACCTAGGGAGATGAAGTCCTGATCATCCAAAGCATTCAAAAAGGAAAATGACTGGCCATGAGAAGCAGTTTCCCATACCTCTGACCGACAGTCCCTAGTGGAGTCGCCAATTCTGCTAGACGGAAAATTCCCCTATTACTATACTGGGTCGAGGTATAGGTAGAGCACTGGCTTCACTTAAAAGATAGTTCTATTCCTAAGATACCCCAAAACTACCTAAACCAAAAGGAAAAAGATAATAAGGAAGATTAGTAGGTGTACCTTTGGTCCTAATGTCTGATGTAGACTTCCTTCACCTTTGTAGCTTCATAGGTTGTGGGCCTCCTCCCGAAGTTGACCTGTAACAACACTTAGACAAACAATGCTACAAATATACAATCTCTACTTGTTACTTTCAATATTCAAATATGAGCATAGATGCATTAATAAATAAATATATAAAGACACAATGTATTGGGACATGAAAGAACTCTTTTATTCAAAATGAATATTAGAAAGATTACAACCTTTTTATCGACAAACCCTCTGAGAACCAGGTCTAATCTCCTCTTATTGCTGCTCCAAGTGCATCATTCCCATGCTTCCTCTCAAAACCAACTGATATATCTGGGAAAAGGGAAAGGTTTTTATAAGGAGATAGGGTTGTAGGGGGAATGTTGAGGCCAAATCTCAGAAAGGGCTGCAAAACTTGGGCTAGAAGGGGAAGGGATTTTGGTATATTTTCATTGTTCTCTTACTTGATCTTGTAAATGGGACCCCAAGACCTATTTTTATATGTGAAAAATATGGTTATTCAGTTTGGGGATGGGATAAAATGGGTAAAATGGTTGGGAAACCCTCAATAGCCCGTAAAATTTGTCGAATTCCTTGCAATTATATATTTTTTCCAACTTTTGGACGTAAACGCGGGTTGTCTAGCATGGAGATAGCATATGTACATGGGATGAGTAGTATGAATCTAGCGTGTGTACATGGGAAGTAGTTCAGCAGGGAGCGTACATGCTTCAAAAAATGTCTTTTAAGAAGGATCCTTAGCAGTAATTTGGAAAAATTTTTAAGTGGAAAGGCCACTGCCATGCATGCATAGGTAGGGAATTTTTGTATTATAACACTTGTAACTTAATTATTCCAATCCATTCCCCCGAGGATAGTACTTCAATGAGTGGGAAAAAGTGATGACATACTTGAAACAAAAATCTTCCAAAGTGAGGGAACTAAATGCCTTAGCATTGTCAGTGATGATCTTGGCAGGTGTCCCAAATATTGTTATGATTATTTCTTCCAAGAAATTCATGAAAACTTCCTCGGTTTACTTCTTCGTTGGGATGGATTCTACCCACTTGGTGAATTATTCTGTAGCAATTAGAATCCAACGGTACCTATTTATTGATTTATCCTTGAAATTACCAATGAAGTCTAGACCACATTACTGGAAAAGGACCTCCACAACAACATGCTTCAAAGGTTGTGTATGGAGCCTTTGTTTGCCTATGAAGTACTGACACAGTTGGAAGTATTGAACATATCGATTGGTATCAATGAAAAGTGTTGGAAAATAGTATCATGCCCTCAAAATATTGTGGGCAATGGTATGAGTAGCGAAATGACCCCCACAATACACTGAATGGAGTTCTTTCAGTAAGCGGTTGGCTTCATCTTTGCTCACAAATATAAGGATAACTTTGTAAAGATTCTTCCAACCCAAACCATCTTGGGTTAGGTAGTACTTCATGGACTTGAGTCTCAAAGCTCTCCTCTTGTAATCTACTAAGTGGTCAAGGCAAGTCAAATTTTTTAGGTAGTATATAATGTTAGAGTAACATTCATCATGATCTAATTCACTTACTACCATGTTGACTTGTTCCCTTTTCCTCATTTGTATAACTTCCTCACTACTTTCAATCAACATTTGGGCCATTCCTTGTCCTTTTATAATCTTAGTGGTTTTGATCTCTAAGTCATATTCTTGAATTTTGGACACCCAGTTTCCCTTAGTTCCCATGAAATATTGTTGATATAGAACGTCCTTTACTGCAGGGTAAGGGACATAGACTTTGATCTTACTATATCCAATGTAGCCTCTAAAATATTTAAGGGATTTGACCAAGGCATAAGCTTGTTTTTCAGTAATTGAATAATTCAATTATGAATATCTAATGGATTTTCTCATAAATGAAATAGGTTGTTCGTGGTTATCTGCATCTTTCTGCAATAAAACCGCAATGATGGTATCTTGAGAGGAAAAGGAAAATATCATGAAGTCATGAGAGTAATCAAGGCTGACCAAAACTGGGGATTTATAGATCGATTCCTTGATATATTTGAAAGAACGTAAACTCTTATCATGCCATTTGAAAACTACATCCTTTTTAAGTAAATCATTCATAGGTTTCACCCTTTCGGCAAAGTTAGGAACAAATCGTCTAATGAAGTTTATTTTTTCGAATAATGACTAAAGAGATTTCTTATTTGTGGGAGGGTGCACATTTTTGATGGATTGGATGCTCTCAGGGTCAACATAAATTCCATCTTCTGAGACTATGTGCCCTAACAACTTCCCCTTATCTATTCCAAAAATAGATTTCCTAGAGTTGAGGGAGATACCATATTTCTTACACCTCTCAAAAACAGTCCTTAGGTGTGATACATGACCATTTCTATTATTTGATACAACCATGAGATCATATTGGTATATTTATATGATTTTTTGAATCATGTTTCTAAAAGAGAAATCCATTTCCCTTTGGAAAGTTGAACCGGCGTTCATGAGGCGAAAAGGAATTCTCAAGTACATGAATGTTCCCCATGGTGTAGTGAACGTTGTTTTGATTTGGTCCTCCCTTTTAACTAGAAATTGATTGTAACTAGAGAACCCATCCAACATGGACATAATTATGCCCCATGTGACCCTATGCAATAAATGTTCCATGATTGGAAGGGGGTAGTTTTCCTTTAGTGATAATTGGTTGAGATTTTGAAAATCAACACATAATCCGATGTCCCCACTTTTCTTTCAAATGACCACAAGTTTTGGAATCCACAATGAGTATCTAATAGGGACTATGATGTCATTATCCACCATATTTTGAAGCTCCTTTTGGATCTGGTTTGCAAAATTTGGGTTAATATGCCTTAGTTTCTTCCTAAATGGTTTATCCCCTTCTACCAGAGGAATGGCATGTTGAATAACTTCACCCATATGGGCCTTTAGGTCATCATAAGTCCAAGTGAAAACATCCTTGAATTGTCTAATAAGATCAAGCATTTCGCTTCTCCCCGCCTCGGTGGTACCCTCTCTTATTTTTATCATCCTTGGTTTGATCTTTGTTCCTATGTTGAATTCTAATACCTTGTCAGATTGTCCCTTAAAGGAATTTCTCTTGTAAACATCGTTTCTATCGAACACCTTCTCTAGAGGAACACATCCCTTTGGGAGGGTATTATTATGCTACTTCACAACCTCAATATTCATGGACTCAACCAAGAAATTTACATGTGAGTCAGAAAATTCTCTACTATTTTCCATAAATCTAAGGATCTGAGCATGGTCATTGAACACTTGCCAATGTTCCATGTTGTCAAGGACCGATGGTCTAAATATGACTTCCATATTGCATAATCTTTGGAGGGGGACTTCCCAAGGTTGTAAAGTGGAATATGAGACTGCTAAGGTATTGACTACATGATTTTTCTCCCTAGGAACTACTTCAATCGATATTACCTCAAAATACTTTGTAGTGTCCCTGGCCAAATATCGATACCCTTTAAATATTTTATTCTTTGTGGAAAAATTCAATAGTACTTGTGAAACCACCATGTCAGAATCCCCAATAACTCTTAAGTAATTTATTTTTCTATCCATGGATAAGTTGAGGCCTATGATCAAAGCTTCGTACTCAGCAATGTTATTTGTGCAATGGTACTCAAGCCTATAGGAGAAGTAGAAGGTCTCTTTGGAAGGGGAAGTGAGAAAAATGCTTTCTCCTTAGCCAAAAGTAGAATGAGAACTATCAAATTCCAATGTCCACATATCATCATCCTCTTGGCATGGTTCTTTCTCAAATTTTGGGTCTAATGAAAAGAAATTTCCCATTCCATTGTTCATGTAGAGGAGATGATTAGCAGGCTCTTCGGAGGGTTCAACCAGACATCTTCTAACATGTTCTTTGTGAAGGGTGATGGATCCTCCTTTAGGGTGGGGAATGTCGACTTATAATCCATCCAATTGGAAACTTCCACCCAAGTTAGCCACCAGGTCCTTGGACAATAGTATTCCCCAATTGCTTGGCACATCGATTACAACCATGTTGATTTGGAAAGAGACATCAAGGGGGGTGTGCAAGCTAACATTTAAGTGTTTTATAAGGACACACATTGTAATGGGGTTGGGATCCATGTCACACCCCTTTTTGTAGGATCAATATATATCAAGGAATAACTATTTCATGACCCTTTGAGGTAAAATGTTTGTGGAGCCATCTGAATCCAACACACAATTGTGGAGGAACCCATTTATTCGGAGGGTGATAAAGAAAGGTGTGGGTTCACCATACTTTCTCCCAATGTTTTCCACATGAAATATAATGGGGTAGTCCTCTTACAAGACACTTTATTCCTCAAGGATTTGCAGAAGTGACTGTTTATCCTTATCTTCTCCTTCCTCAGGGTCAGGTATTGATGAGGTTTCATCAAGCTCAGAAGATACCAAATCAAGCTCACTCGGGTGAGGGGAGAATTTTTTTTTTCAAGGGAACATGTTGATTTTCAGACTTTGTATTCATGAGGGATTTTGAGTATATTTCTACATCCTTCATGTTTGAAAAACTAGTGCTCCATTTTCTCCTAGTCGGGGCCTTAGAAGGTAGGTGTAGGTTTATCTCATCACCTAACTATGATATTTCATGGAAACCACACTATTCCTTCATAACATTTATCTTGTTGATTTTCATTTCATGGATTGGGTATGAGTTTTCAATCTCATATTGGATAGAAACAATATGAGAAATGGTTCTAGGTTCACACCACTTTATGTTTTCTTCGAACCGACAAGAAAAACTTTGTGCCTCCTCGAGGTTCCTTGGGAATTTGTTCCTTAGAATAGATTGAAAATCTCTCTCAAGGGAATTTAGATACTGACTCAAGGTAGTGGTCTCTGGAAAGGAGTTAGAAGTGATTTTGCTAACCAACACATTAAATATATCATTGAACTCTTTCATGGACTCGGTTTTTGTTTACAAATTTCTAGATATTGGGAAAAAAGGTAAGTTAGATATTCCTTCACACCCCATCTCTGCATGAAAGCTTGTTCCAGATCCTCATGGGTTTTAAAGCTCTTACTTGGGAGGTCGTTGCACCATGTTATATCTTCTTCGGTGAGTGAAGCCAAAAAGAGCTTCATGAACACGTTTAGGTGTTTTTTCCCAGCTTCATGGAGGTCAAAGATCTCACAAAATTTTGAATAATGCAGGTTTCCATAGGTGTCATATATCCCAGAGAACTTAGGTAGCCATGAGTCAACCTCCCTAGGTAAGTTGTGTGAGCCTCCTCTGATGTTATTTAGATCCAAGGAGTTGAATATATCCTTGGGGGACCACTTCGAGGGAGACATAGGGTAATGAGGCATGTACTAATGTCCACTACGGGTCATCATAAATGGAGTCACCAGATAACCCCTTAAGGATTACCAAAGGAAGTTAGGGAATCACCCTCAATGGAGTCAGGGGGTAATCTTGTAAAGTAAAGAGGATTTTAGGAATAAAGGCTTACCAAGGATAGGTCATTTGAGGAAAATTGACTTAATGTTCCTTGACAACGGGGCCAAAAATGTTATCGTGCAATTTATACTTTCCCAAAGTCCAAGTAAAGTAAGGGAGATTGGCGTAACAATGGGATATATATCACTATCACCTCTATAGGAAATCCCAAATTTTAGGGAAGGGTGCAAGTCCAAACCAAGGGAGGTGTCGCTAGTGACCTAAATGGTTGGTAGGTTAAGGATAAGGATGAAGAATTACCCCTCTCTCACTAGTCACTCAAGTAAGATATTTCACAAGGTAAATGTCCAATAGAGATGAAGAAAATGAAAGTGATGAAGTGTACCTGCCCAAAATAGGACAAAAGAGCATATATATGGCAGTTTCCAGTACAAATATGATAATAAAGCTTCAAGAAACAATAAACCAAGTGAAAATATGCTAGCTGATATAAAATTGAAACAAAATAAAAGTTTACAACAACAAAGAGTATTATGTAACAACTGTAATAAATACACCTAAAAAATGCTTGAAAAGACAATGAAAACTTGTCACAAGCATTTTTTTGAAGTATTTAGTAGCATTTAAAGACAATTGTGCAAAACAATTGCTGGAATTAGATGGATGTAGCAGTGTTTACAACAACAACAATAAAATTAGTTTTTAAGATGAATTAGTGTTAGAGTTGGTTAGTAAAATCTTAGGAGAATAAAGTTTAAGCGTTTGTTTGATCAATCATTCACAAGAGAAATAGAAATCAATGCCTTTAGGGATTATGGTGTCAATTGTATCAACACAACAAACTTGGAGATAGAAACAACGATTATACTTGTCTAAGTAATGAAAATGTGGAAACTACAGGAGTAACACCTTAAGTCCTCAAGCACCAAGCCTTAAAAAGAAAAATCAACTAGGGTGTAGGCACTTCTAGGCCCTAATGATTCCTCCTCTTCTTAGACTATTGAAATATATTATGCAACAACTAGCTAGGATGAAGCTACTAGAGTGATATCACTTTAGGGCTCTCGTATTTTATCCTAGACAATACATACTTGACAATTTTAACAAGTAGAAAGAATAGAGAGAGAAAGAGGCACCTTATATTTCTCTCCTAGGGTTTAAGCAAGCAATTTCATAGTATTCAATATGAAATAAGTAAAATTTATCACAATTATTTATTACATGAACAAAATTACATATTTTCTACTTGCTTCACCAAGAATAATTAAGCAAAACCCTAGTTGAATACTTCCCACCATGAAAAATAGCCAAGACACACCACAAAAGCCTCTCCAAGAAGGTGCGCCTTAGTAATTTCATCCAATCTCCCTAAAAGAGGGAGAAAATTTCAGTCCACTCTTCAAGTGTGATAAGTAATGATCAAAATGAAATGAGGTTAGACATATTTATATGGGAAATCCTAACCTCATTTACCCAAAAGTTGTGTATTTTCATAAAACTGAGCCTACATGTCAATTTGATCATAAAAATTTAAAATTTAAATCAATTTTCCAAAAAGTAACCCTAAAGAGGGTGACGTTAGGCCTCCTTAAGAAGATGTTGAGGTCATCTAGTGGAACGTTGGGCCTCCAAAGGCCCGTTTCCATGCCACACGTGAAAAACTATGGTCTATCATCTCCAGGTGTCAAACTCGAGCCCTGGGTGACATCATGGGATACTTGGGTGATGTCCAAGGCCTCAAAGGGATAACTTCCAGGTGGGAAAGGCTGGTAACTCATTATCTAGGCCTGCTAGAGTGCCTCCAAAGGCAACATCTTCTTCCTTTACTATGAAAACTAGTCATCACAATATTTCCCAAGGCATGGGGTGTCTGCATCCATCCTTGGGCTTTAAACCCTCATTAAGGTCTAAGCTAATCATCTCCTCATGAATACCGGTCCACCAGGCAAGGTCTTGCAAAGGAAAATAGACACACCCTCCATGGGTTCATGAGTCATAAGTATCATGACAAGTAATCCACATATAATAATCAAACCACTCAAACATATACATCAAAATCCCCTTTTCAAACTAAACAAATGCTCAAGGACATTATACAATTTGATAAATTTAGGTGTGGGAGGGGTCTCAAGGCAACCTATTGGGTCAATCATTCCCCGGATCCAAGGTGTTTCCCAAGAGAAACCCATCTAAGCCATGTGTGCATGTGAAGTGGAGTGGGGTGAAATTGTGGGCATGGGGTTCATGACATACATGAGTTTGTATTGTCTCATTTATGGGTGCCTTTGTAGAGGGAGAACTACCCTTCATCCATGATGCAACATTTTTCCAAGCCCATTTAGTGCCATTAATTAATTAATTAATTAAGGTCCAAACACTGGGTACTCCCAATAGTTAATCGATTAGATTGGGGGGCAATACCATAGAGTCACTTGAAGGGAGAGGTACATAGAGTTCCATGGGGGTATAATATAGCTTGAAACTCACTTGTGTAGATCCCTCAACAAGCAGGACATCTATAAATGTGAAATTATGATTTTGCAGGTCTTATACTTTTAAGAGATAACGGTTCATTGTTTTTCAAGACCTCTTGGGAGAGAATATATAAGGTTTTGTGTTTGGATTTTATCTTTTTCCAACTACTTTCCCCTCTAGGAATTTATCCCCTTCTTCCCATGAAATGAGGTACAATCCCTTCTTGGGTCAGTAAACCTGAAAATCCCAAAAGATAAGGAGACGAAAGGAAAGAAGTATGAAAGGTGATACGTATAATCGGGAATGGACAATGCCTCATCAATGAAACCACCATTAGCACCCAATTCCATAGGGTGACCAAATTACTAGGATAACATGACACCCATCAGGGTTAAATAAGGAAAAGAGTATAAATTCCAAGAAAATGTTTTGTAATCAAGAAAGATTATTTGAAACATTTTCAAATGATTTAACTATTAGAGTGAGACTTACCATGATACCCAGACTCATTACCTCATGGAGAAATACCCATTTCCCTCTGGTACCAAGCCGGTGTGGTGGATGCTGCTATTGTTGCTAGTGATGTGTAGAATGCATTTCATGAAAACGAGGGGCCCTCTAGGGATATGCTTTTTCCATTTGGATCTCAACACTCCATGTATGCAACCTGTGGGCCTCGAGACATAATGTAACACACCTGACCCCTAAGTACCCTTTCTAGGGATGGGGCATCAAAAATTTTCTTACTCAAATCATCTTGAATCATCTCTTTGAGATGATCCACCCTCTTCTACTCACCTGTAGATTTCTAATGAATGTTACCATGCTCTAATCCAACCTATGGTTTACAATTTATGGCTTTTCAAAGTCCTTTGGGAGTTCATTAGTTGAGGGCTACACGATGCCCAAGTGGATCCATCACGTTTGTACCATTTCCAAGTTCCTACCTCCTACAGGGATGGTCCATCCACCATCCAAACCAACGGTGAGACTTAATCCTCATCTAACACACAACTAGAGGAGAATTCAATGTTCGGTGCTTCGGCACTGAACATCCCTTTTATTTTCTACATGCATGTCCTCTGGAGTCACGAATTCCTAGAGGATCCTAAAATATTGTGACGTGTNGGTGAGACTTAATCCTCATCTAACACACAACTAGAGGAGAATTCAATGTTCGGTGCTTCGGCACTGAACATCCCTTTTATTTTCTACATGCATGTCCTCTGGAGTCACGAATTCCTAGAGGATCCTAAAATATTGTGACGTGTCTCAGGCCTTCGAGCCTTTCAACTCACCCTAGAAACTATATTCCAAACCTCCGGAGTCCCGAAGTCTAGAAATTCTGAAGATTCAACTCTCGCACAGGGTGGCGTACTAAATGCAATGACAAATACAAGTGGATCCTAAATATTCCTACCACCACATGGACCAAACACATAATTGCGAGAGATCACATGTGGCAAGACAGAGAGGACATGTGGCCCCTACAGTGGGTAACACATGTCACATCTTAATGGGCATGTAGGGTCGGTGAAATGTTTAGATCCAGGTGACATGTGGCACATCAAATGTGGGTCCACATTGTTGTTCCAGAGTTTGTGTTTTAAGGCTATAAAACACACCGTCTAGGCATCCAAAAAGATAATACTTATTAAACAATGAAACAAGGGAGACTAGATCAGAGACGGTTTCTCAACTGTCTCTGTCTTTCTTCTCTTTGTTCACGGATACTTATATCACATTGATTCTGACCCAAGATTGTTCTAACTTCGATTAGATTTATTTAGGTTGCAGGATATTGTTAAACAGATTCAATACAATACTAGTTTGATCTTATGAAATAGGGTTCTATGTTAGGTTGTCTTAGTTTGGGGTATCTCATAGGTAATTAATTTTTTATATTTTTCAATAAAAGGTTTTTTAATGAGTTTTTACTTCAGACATTCAGGTCGGATATTGATAACACAACTTTAAAACTTAAAGCAGAAAATAGTGACACAAGTAGGTGGTTTCACAGTTGGAAGTGTGTTGTGAGATTGTAAACAGTGAAACATGACAGAGAAAAATATAAGGCTTTAATCTAGAAAGAATCTTACATTTCCATAACAACAAGGAATGGGGACGAAGGTTTCTAACAAAGGAGAATATTAAAGAACAGAAGGCTACAGGTCTACATTATTGAAATAATTTCAGAGGGAAGACTGTAATACATTCAACATTCAAACCAATCTAATACTATAAACAATAATAGCGTATAATCTTAAATTGAGGATTCATTAAATACAGAAATTACAACAATAAGAGGATTAACAAATGAAACTGGAGGAGGATAGAAACATAGTCACTGAATGACATGATTCAGAATCTTCTTATGATTTTTATATTTTTCAATAAAGGGTTTTTAATGAGTTTGTTACTTCAGACATTCAGGTCAGATATTGATAACACAACTTTAAAACTTAAAACAGAAAATAGTGACACAAGCAGGCCGTTTCCTGGTCCAATGATGATTATGAGATTGTAAACAGTGAAACATGACAGAGAGAAATATAAGGCTTTAATCTAGAAAGAATCTTACATTTCCATAACGATAAGGAATGGGGACGAAGGTTTTCTAACAAAGGAGAATATTAAGGAACAAAAGGCCACGGGTCTTAAAATTATTAAAATAATTTCAGAGGAAAGGCTGTAACACATTCAACATCCAAACCAATCTAATACTATAAACAATAACTGCATATAATCTTAAATTGATTCATTCACTAGAAATTCACAACAAGAAGAGGATTAACAAATGAAACTGGAGAAGGATAGAAACATAGTCACTGAATGACAGGATTCAAAATCTTCTTATGAATGATATTCTGATAAACTTTAAAGCTGGTCACACAAAAATGTTCTTGTTTCCAAAATTTATGAAGCCCTCTCTAAGCCTCACGAAATTGTATTTATACAATTCTGTTCATAATTTCCGTTGGCAAATAACCAATTTCCTAATCTATTGGTTGCAATAGACTAAATGTCAACCGTTCATGATTATTACAAAATACTAAAAATAGAAATGCTTTTAAAGATTTAACTCTAGGGAGGAGAACTTTCTTTATCCGCCTCAGTTGCTCGAATGTGTCTTTCTAAAAAAATTACCAAAGCTTTGGGAACCTCGGGCACCTCGTTTGCTTCGAGGGAGAAAAAGATTCTTTGCAATCCTGGCAATTGATTTACAATTGCTTTCTCTGTAGACTTGATTCTTTCCAATTTCGAACTGGGGCCGATCATCCATTTC
>SNQJ01S0192490.1:0-16977 GCA_010110895.2 Picea sitchensis
AGAATGAAAGGATCCTTCCATTCATCTCAACAACTTAACTACTGCCCATAATAGGTAGCGCTCCCTCAAAAGGACCATTAGAGCGCTGTAGCGCTCCCTAGTAGGCTCTAGGGGGGCACCAACGCTTTCAAAATCCATAGCTCTCCCTCAAAAGGGCCAGAGGAGCTTTATAACGCTCCCAGATAGTGTAAGGGGGAGCACTCTCCTTCAAAGGCTCAGTTTTTGAGGTGCTTTCAGATGGAAAAAGGTTTGTAAGCCTGCTGACTCATTTCTCCTCTTCTAAATCAAATGTTTGAGGTGTTTAAAGTGTCCTCCTCATGTCGTTATAGGCACAACATAGGCATCATGGCAACATCCTTTCTTGAAACTTGCGACACTTGCGACCTTGTGAGAAAAATGAGACACTTACAACCTTTGTAATGACGACACTTGCGACACTATCAAAGTGAGTATTTTTTATGTGTAACATTTACTCACCTTCTCCTGATTCAGTCTCTATTTCCCGCGATCAGAATACATTATTTTCATAGTTCTTCCTCGAACCCGAGAGCTCAGTCTCTCGTCTCTGCACTCTTCGCAAGTCTCTCTCTCTGACCCCCCCACACTTTCCTTTCTTTCATTTTCCAGCAAGATTGCATGTGGCCCTAATTCCCAGTCTGTGGTCAAGTCTGGAAGCCTTACATATGGGCGGTCTGCCCCATCCCCTCATTAACTCTTGAGGAGTATTTCCCACCTACCATCCTGACTGTAATTCATTCCCGGGTCAAAGGGTTGTTCTGATCCTGAGCAATTAAATCCAACAAAGTACTGGTTTGGTGGAGGTTAACGCAACCATTCCTGGTCCCCTCCACCATCTTTTTCATATCATTCGTGGTCTCTCTTAGCACATCCCCTTTCGAAAAATCATGCAACACGTATCCATTTTCTATTAAAATAACAGAAATACATTCATCGACCTTTCATACAAAGGTCCATCAAATCAAACATTCACACCTTGGAGTTTGCCATAGTTCCTTAGCCAATATAGTTATATTTACAACTGGCGGAAACAGGGTGTTACAATTCCCTCCCCCTTAAAGGAACATCGTCCTTGATGTTCTATCTATGAATATGCTATGTATATATAGGAGTAATCAAAATCGGATATGCATGTCTCATGGCATCTTCCATTTCCCACGTAGCCTCATCTAGGCCAAAGTGTTTCCACTGCACGTTGACATGTACAATGGTTTGGTTCCTGAGTGAGGTTTCCTTCCTGTCTAGTATGCATTGAGGTTTTGGCAGGAATTCTCTCTCTAGCTCCACCTGGATCACAGACCAGTCAATTATATGATTAGAATCATGTACATATTTCTTCAATAATGAAACATGGAAAAAATTATGTGTGTTTACTGTGGGAGGGAGTGCTAGCCTATAGGCTACATGTCCCACTCTATATAAGACTTCAAAGGGTCCAAAATACCGAGGTGCCAGCTTGGCACAAGATCCCATTCTCAGGGAACACTTCCTGGGTCTAACTCTGAGAAAGACATGGCCTCCTGTCTTGAAATCTCTGGTATTCTCTTTCGGTCGGCATAGCTCTTTTGTCTATCCTGAGCAATTTTCAGATTTTGTTTTATCTAAATCACTTTTTGCTCCATTTCTTTCAACATGTCCGGTCCAATTGTAATTCTATTCACTCGATTACTCCAACTGATTGGAATCTTGCATTGTCTACCATAGAGGGCTTAGAAAGGGCTTATCTTGAGTGACTCTTGATAACCGTTATTGTAGGAAAATTCTACCAATGGCAGGTAGTCTTCCCACTTATTAGGCTGATGTATTACATGCATCCTTAACATGTCTTCTAATATTTGGTTTACTCTTTCTATCTTTCCATTAGTTTGGGGGTGATAGGTTGTGATAAACAATAATTTAGTCTCAAGTCCATCCATCAAGGATTTCCAAAAGCTTGAAGTGAATTTTGTGTCTCTGTCGGATATAATCTCTCTAGGCATGCCATGTAGTCTGAATATATCTTTCATGAATATGTTGGCAATATCTATCGCCTTGCAAGTCGACTAGAAAGGAACGAAGTGAGCAGACTTGCTCAATTTTTCCACCACTACCATGATGGCATCATTCTTCTTACCTGATTTTGGTAATCCGGTGATGAAATACATGGAAATGATTTCCCATTTCCATTCTAGAATTGGTAGATGTTGTGACAACCCTGCTGGGTGCTGGTGTTCTACCTTAAATTGTTGGCATTCTAGGCACTTAGCTAGATAGTCAACTATGTCCTTTTTCAGTACGAGCTAATAGAATTGTTTCCTAGTGGTCGTGATCATTTTCCGATATCATGGGTGACCAGTATATGGTCTCTTGTGTAGTTAATCCATTATGAACCTCTTCAAGTTGTCACAATTTGGAATATACAATCAGTTTATGTAGGTCAACAAGCCTTCATCGAGCATCTGATAGCCTTCATACTTTAGCCCTGTAGCCTCTCGCCTTAGGTATGAGGTCATGGTATTGAAGAATCCATCTGTTTCTTGTGCATTCTTGATTCTTTCTTTGAAATCCATTTCACAGGTGCTTACCGTTGCCAAGTGAATTTTTTTCACACTTATGCTAAAGGCATCGACCACCCTATTTTCCTTCCCTTTGATGTGTTTGATTTCGAAATTGAACTCACTAAGGAGAGCCATCCACCTAGCTTGTCTAGAATTGATTTTTGGTTGATCAAACAGGTGCCTCAACCCAAGTAGTCTGTCATAAGTACAAATATCCTACCCAGGAGGTAATTCCTCCACATTTTTAAAGCATGCACTATGGCAACCAACTCTAGATCATGGATCACATAATTGATTTCATGCTCATTCAATTTCCTGGATTCGTAGCAAATTACACGTCCTTCTTGCATAAGGACTCCTCTAAGTCCTTCCTTGTAGGTATCTATACACACGAGGAAGTCATTATCAAGGTATGCAATTTTCAACACGAGTGCATGGGTCAGAAGGTATTTTAGTTCCTGAAATATTTCTTCACATTTTGTTGTCCAAGTGAATTTAACCCCTTTTATCTAGAGGGCAGTGATTGGACAACCAATCTTGGAAAATCCTTTTATAAACCTTTTATAATATCCTGCTAAGCCCTTAAGGATCTGATATCAGATACATCCTTTGGGGTAGGCCATTCCATAATAGACTTGATCTTGTTGGGGTCTACTACCACTCATTCTTTAGAAATAACATGGCCTAAGTAATGGAATTGCTTTTGGAAAAATTCACACTTGCTAAACTTAGCGTAGAGATGATGCTCTCTTAGTACTTGAAGTACAAGTCTAAGTTGTTCTTCATTCTCTTCTTTGTTCTTGGATTAGATTAATATATCATCAATGAAAACTAATACAAATATGTCTAGGAATTTGTTGAGTACATTGTTCATCAAGCACATAAAAGTGGCGGGGGCATTGGTTAATACAAAGGGCACCACCATAAATTCATAGTGACCATACCTTGTCCTAAAGGTTGTTTTGTGGATGTTTTCATCCTTGATTCGGACTTGATGGTATCCAGACCTCAAGTCAATCTTTGAGAAAATAGAAGCACCCCCTAATTGGTCGAACAAGTCATCGATTCTTAGTAAGGGGTACTTGTTCTTTATGGTTGTCTTATTGAGTTGTCTATAATCTATGCACATTCGAAGCGTGCCATCTTTCATTTTCACAAACAGGGCTGGTGCTCCCCATGGAGACACACTGGGTTGGATGTAGTCTTTGTCCATCATTTCCTTTAGTTGTAGATTGATCTCAACTAGCTCGGGTGTACTCATCCTATAGGGTGTCCTAGACATTGGCACCGCTCCTGGTGCAAGTTCTATTGAGAAGTCAATGTCTCTTCTGGAGGCAGACCCGATACCTCGTCTAGAAACACGTCTCTATAATCTCTTAATATGGATTGGTCCTCTAGGTTCGGTTTGTCATCCTCAACAAATTCCAACACCTGTATTGCATATAGAGGACAACCCTTTCTGCAATACTTTTTGATTTGAAGGGTTGGTATTTGTCTCACTGAGACAGGCTTCTGAATCCCTTGGAGGGTCATCTTTCTCCCTTCTTCATTTACGCATTATAAATTTTTATGGTAACAATCCAAAATAGTTATATAAGCAGCCAACCAGTCCATCCCAATCAACAAGTCATGAGATCCTAGGGGAAGTATGTTAAGGGTCACTTGGGTGGGCAATCCGTCCATGATAAATTTGCAAGCTGGTATGACCTATGCTACTTTTCTTTTGGTTCCAGTGGCTAGTTGTACCAACCATGGCTTAACATGTCTAACTGGTTGCAATTTACACTTATCAACAGTCTGACGGGCCACATAACTCAAGTTAGAACCAGGGTCAATTAAAATAGAAACTAGATGGTTGGCGATCGTACCTTCCATCTCCAACACTAAATCTTGGTGGTCGGCTTGTTTATTATCCAAATCTGCATAAATCTATTGCATTCTCCTAGCCTCTCTTACTGCTTTTTTGTCTGTGTGGGAAATCCCTTAGTAGATGTTCTTCTCCACAACCCCAACATTTCAAGGGTTTTCTCTTTGGGTTATCAGTCTTACCTGGGGTTGATCCAAAAAGTTTATTTCCACTATGAGAGGGGAAATTTTGTTGATACACACTTCGGGTAGGAAGGATCATCCTTGAATCCTTCCTATAGTTCTTAAATCTTGAGGATTTAAACCTCTTCTTCTTGAATCCTGAACTACTCTTCTTCTTCCTGTCCTCGCGAGGTTTTGTCTGACGCCTGAACTGTTCATAAAAATACCTTTCGTTCTAGATAGTGTCTTCTAAGGTATTTGGCTAGTCAAACTCAATCATGTTCCGGTAGGTCTGAGGTAACCCACTAATAAATCGTTGGACTTTTACCTTTTCATCTTTTATGTAGGGTACATACCTCAACAACTCAAGGAATTTATTGATATATTCCTCTATGTTGAGTTGTCCCAGCTTGAGTTCATAGAACTCCTTAGTCTTCCCGTCAAAGTATTTCTCTGTCAGATACTTCTTCTTGAAGTGTTTCTCAAAATGTTTCCATGATAAGTCCTTTTCATGGATTCCTTTCACATTCTTAAGATCTTCCCACCAAATGGAAGCCTTTCTATTCAGGTTGAACATGGCTATTCGAGCCTTCAAATTTTCAGAATAGTCATGAAATCTGAAGTACTTCTTTAAACCAATCAACCAATTTGTTGCCTGTTCCCCTTTCTCAATATCTCCATTGAAAGAGGGTGGTTTGGCTTTCTTGAACTATTCAGGGTCATGACTTTTGGAATGTTTCGCTTCTTTCCTTTCTTCTAAGAATCTGAGCTAGTTTTGCTACTAGAATATCCCTCGGAGTTTCCCATTCCCTTTCCAGAGGACTCTCCCGATGAGCATCCCCTACCTCCAGGTTGGGCCTTCCTCAAGGTACTTCTCCCTATCTAGCCACTTATGGGACCACGTTTTCATATTGGAGGTGGACTTCGACTTCTCTCTGTATGTCGTCAATCCACATGGTTGGTTGCAGGTCCATGTTGCAGTTGCCTTTGCATATCAAATAAGCTCTGCAACAAGAATGCATTGATTTTAATTTGTTTCTCTTGCTCCTTTATCAATCTCTCGTTGTCATCCTTGCAACTCTGTAATTCGGCCATAAGGCTCCTTACAATTTCACCTAGATTCGTAGGGGTCTCCACCACCCTCCTCTTGTCAGAATCTGCGTCTCTATTGTGGGAGCCCTCCCCCACTTCATGGTGCATTGCCATCCATTATGCTTGTGATTTCCCATGATTCACTGAATGATAGAGTGATGACAAAACACTTATTGTTAGCTAACATTATAGTAGTTCATGAGAAACACATAGTTTATTTTCTTAAATACACACACACAGTAGAAAGTTTTCATTCTTTTCTTTAGTAATAGTCTAACCAGATTCTTTAGGAAATAGGTAAGGTAGGGTGTCACCCTTAATATTTACTTTAAACACAATTTTTAAGTGACTCGTCTCTGAGCCCGAGTAGGCCAAGTGTTGTAACCATGCTATGATACCAATTTGTAACACACCCATGGTGGGTCCTCAAAATTTTGTTTTCCTTAACTATCTAAAATCCTTCATTTGCGTTCTTTATCACCTTCTGCTCGTCCATAGAATTCCAACCACAATATCCATGCTCAAAATCGAGCTCATAACTGACAGACAAACCTCTGCCAAGTTCCTTTGGTGTTCATTGGTCGGGGGCACATGACTTTCACGTGAATCCAACTCAATCAACTCCATCCTGAGTCCTCCGTTGTCCCAGAGCTTCCAACATTCCAAAATCTATGGTGGAGATCCATACCCCAACCAATCCAATGACTGGGCTTGATCCTCGGTTAACTTACAGGCTAGCAGGGAATTCGACGTTCGACCTTCGGATTGAAATCCAGGCCTAGCCCCTTCCCTCCATCTACACTCGCATATGACCGCGGGCTATGACAATACGCTAGGACAACAAGCGCCAAGACAAACACTGCGTGAATCCTCCAGAGTGGAAAATATCTGAAGTTCACAATCCAACGTCGCGTGTCCTCAGAGAATTTGATGGCCTTGATCCAATTCGAGACTCCGGGCTTTGACAGGTTCTCGAGTCTTCACACATGCAAACCTCCAGAGTGAAGTCCTTCCGGAGTGTCGGATATGTTGACATGCGTCCTCCTCTATTAAATGATCATGATGAACTCCGACGCTTTTGCCTTTGGGAATTTTGGTGTCACCACACTCATATCCTCCCAAAACGGTCAACGTCGGGATGACTACACCATAGATATGATGGCTAGGATAGGAATCGAAGGATCCCCAGATCTATAGTCCTATTCACTTCGCAAGTTCGGGCTTCGGGATTTCTTCACACTTCACCCTCGCTTCCCTCTGAAGTACCTTTCCTCTGAAGCACACAAATCTCCGCCACGTGTTCCTCTGGATCCAATGGTCCATATCTTCTTCTCTACTTTGGGCTTCAGGATTTTTCAAAGCTCGACACTTCAAATCTTCCAAAGTGGCTCTTCTCCAGAGTTAAAAATCTATTGCCATGTGCCTCCCTGTGCCAACGGTTAGGATCTACTACGACACTTCGGGTCCCTTTGGACTCTCTACGACACTACACCTCAAATCCTTCGGGGTCCCAAAGTACCGGACTCTCAGAGTTCCAATCCATTCACCAACCACGTTGGCTAAGTGGGCATGTACCAGGGGCTGACACGTAGATGGGTTAGGGGAAACACATGCCCTCTCCTGGGATGACACATGTCGCATTCCAAAAGCTCTATGGGGTAGGTGATGTGCATCAATCCAAGTGGCGTGTGGATCGTCAAACTTAAATCCACATCACTGTGGATGGCGTCATTGCACCTCGTCGCTCCAACCTAATCATCTTTCAACATCCCTCATATCTCATGGTCAAGATCTGTCCAATACCAATTTGTTCACAGATTGACGGTTCACAGTGATTGCGAGGCCCCAACATGCTCGCTCGTTACCAGAGAGCTCAATCTTCGCAATATGGAAAGTGCTCGCCCGACTCTGTCTAATCGTGGTCGTTGATCCCCTACCCTGATGAGATCAACGACATTGGTTGATTGCGGGCCGTGAACTAGCATGTCCGCTAATTTCACCTTTGCGCTCCGCAATGATTCCCAACCATCAATCTAATCAAGCGACGGGTATTTAATCTGTTAACTCCAATGGATCTTTGAGTCGATCCAACAATTGAGATAGGTTTTCCTCCCGATGAACAACTCGCATTCATCTCTTCTATCAAGTTCTTGATTCATCTACAACTCTTGTCACTCAGGGAGTTCAGGTAACTTTGACTATCGTGAAGGTTGACATTCCACGCATTGAACTCCCGAAACTCTGAAACCATTGTGAACCAGCCCGTTTTAGGATAGCACGTGGTTCCTAGACCCAGGTCACATGGACCTTCAGATGACTCTTAGGCTATGAGATCTACTCTTAGTCGGGTTTTGGTTAAGGCCGTGGGTGCAAGTTCAAGGTCTCTTAGGCTATTGGTTTGAAGGAAACGCCTTCCTAACTCACAGAGATTTTAAGTTCTGAAACAAGGCAGGGTAAACTCGTGAGGTTACCGAGACAGTAGCAGTGCCAAGAGGCTTGCTTCGACTTTGGAGCTGTGAGGTAGCTCCCTGGGGAAAACACCTTCGAGAGTTAAACTGGAGCATACAGGAAAAGCATAAGCATAAGTTCTCAAGGCAACCAACATATACACATAACTTAACCATTTTAATTCAGAAAACATTTATAGATATGTAAATACATTCATGCAACCATTAATTCCCAATTCAACACATAGAGTATGAAAACACTTATCAAAACCAAATAACGTGAAGCGATTGATGGAAGGGGTGCATGTTTCCACCCAACCATAGGCTCAGTCACTCCTAACAGATTTACCACTAGCCACCCCCGATATGCTTTTAGATTGAATCTCTTCTTCTGGCACAAAAATAGATAGGTACGAAGGTTACTCTCCTTCTCCCAACTCAATCTCCATTTCCCGCGATCAGAACACATTCTTTTCACAGTTCTTCCTCGAACCCGAGAGCTCAGTCTCTCGTCTGTGCACTCTTCGCAGGTCTCTCTCTCTGACCCCCCCACGCTTTCCTTTCTTTCCTTTTCCAGCAAGATTGTCTGTGGCCCGAATTCCCAGTCCATGGTCAGGTCTAGAAGCCTTACAGATGGGTGGTTTGCCCCATCCCCTCATTAACTCTTGAGGAGGCCTTCCCACCTACCAGCCTGACTGTAATTCATTCCCGGGTCAGAGGGTTGTTCTGATCCTGAGCAATTAAATCCAGCAAAGTACTGGTTCGATGGAGGTTAACACAACCATTCCTGGTCCCCTCCACCATCTCTTTCATAGCATTCGTGGTGTCTCTTAGCACATCCCCTTTCCAGAAATCATGCAACACGTATCCATTTTCTATTAAAATAACAAAATTTACATTCATCGACCTTTCATACAAAGGTCCATAAAATCAAACATTCACACCTTGGAGTTTTCCATAGTTCCTTGGCCAATATAGTTATATTTACAATTGAGGGAAAGAGGGTGTTACAATTCATATGTCTTATACTTACTTATTGAGTTGTACATTCATTTGCTTTTTTTATCTATTGAAATGTCTTTTTCTTTTTCTTTTAGCTATGTACTTAACTATTTTTCAACTCTTGACAAAGTAGCAATAGGTGTTCTTTTCACACTCTCATTCGATATTTACAATGGGTGTACTTTTTATTTCAATTGCTGTTTTTAACTTATTTAAGCCAAATTTTAATAAAATTACGGGAAAATTGACAAGCTTTGTATAAGAATTCAAATTAGTGTAACGAAGCATTTTATCACTAATTTTGGATCACTTTGCCTACATGCCTCCACTAGAAACCTCCGCTAAAAACAGACTAGAGATAAGTGGTTCTATTAAAACCTCTGCTAATCTGTAACATCCCCAATTTTAATCCTAGTGAATTATAATGTAATTGTATAAATGAGATTTAGACTAGTGAGCCAGTGTGTTGGGGCGAAGAGCCCTTATTGGTTTAATATGGTCGAAGGGCGAATGGTATTTTATGAACATTGATATAATTAATAAAAATAGTAATCGCGAGCTGCGATACAAAAGGGATGAAGAATGAAGGGGGGGTATGATTCCACAAGAGAGAGGGGTCTAGGGGGGAATTATTCATGGGTATTAATCCAACCCACATTCCTAAATTATTATCATTGTATATAACCTTCTAAATTGTTGTTGAATGTTCCCAAAGCCAATAATTAAACTCATGTAAGAGGGTGGCTGTGAGAAGTCACATCCCATAGTTATTGGGGAGAAGGGAGTTGAGTGTTGGGAAGAGAACCAACCATGTTGTGCTTGAAGGTAGCCATTGTTTGGCTGTGTTTTATGTTGAGAAAGAGGCATATGTGCTTGTAAATCGGGTTGTAAGCCTGTAAAGCATTTTTTTGTTGAGGAAATGGCACAAGAGCCTTGTGAATGTTGTTGTGAACACTCCTAGAGTAGTTGGGAATATTCCTGGTCAACCAAGTGCACTGGAGCCCTGGAGGGAAGCAGGAAGTTCCAAGGTACTGTATGTAGTGAAGGGGGATCCCATTCCTTGGGTTGTGCAAGTTGTGGGGAATAGAGTGGAACCTCGGTTTGGGGTTGTCATGTGTAGAGAGTGGACAACAAGAAGGGTTGGATTTCGTTGTGGACTCATAGCCTCTACTAAGGCATGGCCTGCTATTGAGAGGAAATAAACAACAACGCCTATGGCTGGGAGGTTCATCCTTCATATGCATCCAATTGGTTATTATGCATATAAATATGTTCTATGTTTTGTTATTATGTTTATTTTGTTGTGAAAATCATTTATATGAATGTTGTGTGTTTGTTGTTTGCTTGAGAAATTGCATTCATGTTTTTAATATATGTTGTTAGGTGCATTTAGAACTGTGGTATTGATCAAATGGTTCAAGTTGTGTGTGATCTACAACTGGTAAGCTACAATAAATTATCTAGCAAAAAGATCTTAATTTTAAATGTGTTTTCTGAATGTAATGTTCCTCAACTGGAGGTTGGGTACATTACATAATTGGTGTTTCCATTGTAGTGCAACATGGGCTGAGTTGACTAAAAATAGTAATACTTCTAGGGCAACCATAACAATGCTTTGCAAGTTACATTGAATTTGGCATAGTTAAATCAAGATTGACCTATTAGATTGAATTTGGCATAGTTAAATCAAGATTGACCTAATCTGATCACATTTGATTCAGATGTCTTATACTTACTTATTGAGTTGTACATGCATTTGCCTTTTTTCTCTATTGAAATATCTTTTTCTTTTAGCTATGTACTTAATTATTTTTCAACTTTTTACAAAGTAGAAATAAGAGTTGTTTTAGCACTCTCTTCTATATTTACAATGGGTGTACTTTTGAGTCCATTGACTTACTTATCGTGGTCATTCCTTGGACATTAATAAAATTATCTCATTTATCTTATTTTTCTATGCCTAGGAAAGAGACTATTGTTTCCGCTTTTCCATTAATTTTTGGTTAACACATTGCAAAATTATAGTCTTTCCATTATTGAGTTGAAAAATACTTTATTATGAAGATTTTTCGAATTCTAATTGGTTAAAAGTTCTTGATTTGACATAAAAGAAAAAAGTGATAATTTATTTTGGGTTTATAGAATAGAAAATTATAGTATTGTCCAAATTGAGTTAAAAATAATATATTTTTGATTATTTTATTGAAGTATAATGAGTTAAAAAATATTGATTTGAACTTTTATGTCATTGTCATCCTCTCGAGTAAACTTTCATTTGATATTATATTATGGTCATTTACGACTCATATGACTACAAAAGTATAATCCATTTATGATGTAATTTGATGAGAGTAATATTGTATTTTTTAATGGAAGGTGAATAAACTATTAATGGTTTAACATGTTCATATGTTTACTTATCCATTTTTTTAAGATGTTTACTTATTCATTTTTTTAAGAAGGCGGGCACCAAGGATGGTTCACGGACAATTGAAATATGTGTAAATTTGATTATTTTTATTGGCTTTAGGAAATATTTAGTGTTATTAAATAAGGTGTTGGTTAAATATTTTATGTTTTGGATTTTTTTTTGAAATTTGATGATATAAATTTGGACAAAATTGCAAATTTATGTTGTTTAAATTGTATTTTTAAATTTATAAATGAATTCAATGTGCTGAAAAATTTCTTGGGCACTTGGATTATATAGACTCAGCCACTCAAATCTACATATTCAACAATTTCTTACTAGATTTTAAGCAAAATTGAACAAAAACAATCCTTGAAAAATGACCAAAATGTAGAACTTTTAGATCATTGTTATCAAGTAATGTTACTATGATTGTATTGCACATAGATATACATACAAGAAAGTGAAGCAAATTGCATTTGGTTTAGCAAAATCTGCATATGTTGATCATGAGTGGACAATGATTATGTGTTTGAATATGTTTCCTCTCTTTTACTTGAAGTGAGTAGAGTCCAAAGAACTAAATAGCTCCTCTCAATTCATTTCAATGTGTTTTTTTTTCAAAAATCTGACTTCTAAAATTAATAATATGGTTATGTGTTTGAATATGTTTCCTCTCTTTTTAATTGAAGTGAGTAAAGTCCAAAGAACTAAATAGCTCATCTCAATTCATTTCAATATGTTTTTTTTTTCAAAAATCTGACTTCTAAAATTAATAATATTTTTCATCTTATTATTAAAAATTGCAATTACATTATATATATATATATATATAATTTTAATTTTGTTGATTTAAAATTTATTGTTTAAATATATATTTTTTTTAATCAAGGACTATGTTTTACATCCAGAGTTTTATTTTATTAAAACAATAAGAGTTTTATCTTATTAGTCCCTACCTAAAGGCAACAGGGACTATTGTAAACGGCTTGTCGTTTTTCATTCGTCTCGCACATAAACCAATGAATTTAAATCAACGTTTTAACATTGAACCCTTTTATACACCTATCAAATTATTACAACATTCTTTTTAACCAATCAAACAATTTGTGGTCTTATTTGGCCTCTTCCCAACGCAAATCCAAATTATTTCTTCTTTCCTAATGTTTAAGGTTAGAAAGGATTGAAATACTTAATATACGATCACGAGTTAGACTAATGCCATAGATTCTATATAGCATTAGTTTGAAAACATTAGTTGTTAGGAACCGTTTTTCATACAATGCCCTCCCTTATATCGATATAACATGGATAGCTAAGTTTGTTACACGTTTGCGAGTGTTGGTTGTTTGCATGGTAGCCATGTGTTTCATTGCATTGCTACACTTCCACTGGAGGTGGTAATGGGTAGCCTAGCTTTTTGTTCTTCATGCTGACGGCTTTCTATGGTTCATAAGGAAGTAGCTTGGTTCCTAAGGCAGTAGCTAGTTATGTTGGATATGCTTTCTATAGTTTCGATGGTTCCTAAGGTAGTAGCTAATTCTGCTAGAGAAGCAACTGTGAGTTATCCATCGTACCCGATTTATACCAGATTCAATTCTGTTACAGAAACAATTGTGAGTTATTCAACATACCAAATTTTGTTCATGTTGCTCAATTTTCTATTTGTCATTAACAAATTTGAAAGCAATTTCTTTAAGCACTAATGGTTAGGCGTAGGTAACCAAAAATCAATTTCTTTATGCAATAATGGTTAGGAAAAACAGAGCATAGGTAACTAGAAAACAATTTCTTTAATCACTAATGGGTAGGAAAAACAGAGCATATTAGGAAAAAAATTGTTTACTTTACATAAATTCAGAGCACAGAGTTATTAATTTGTTTTCTTTACATAAATTCAAAGCACATAGTTATAGATATAGCATGTGGGTCTCTGCATGCGATGGAGCTTTGAAATGGGTTGTACTTGATTTTCACTAGTTCTTGTTTTTCATCGTAAGTCACTCACTTATATGACTTATATGTATGGTAGTAAAACACACTGAAATACATGCAAATGAGACCCATAATTTATCTCCTGGGTTACCATAATCAATTTCCATTTTCTATGAGACCTATAAGTTATCTCCTACGCTACCATAATCAGTTTCTATTTTCTGGTCAAGATTCATATAATCACTTTTCATTTTGTAGTCAAGATTGGATAATGGTGGGAAGGTTTAGCAGGTTGAAAAAATTGAATGAAACATTGAGATAAATTGAAAACACACTAAAATCATCTAACTAAAATCCACAACATTCAAAAAGTAAGATGTCTTACCTGAATGTTTGGCATGAATCAAGCATTGCTCCTTTATATAGTGCCTTGCACACAAGTGCACAGTCTCCATGGAATTGATGAATTATGGAACATAGTTGCAAAGCCTCACGTCACATTCATGATTGGTTTAGGCCACATAGCTATTCCCAATTGAAGACCCCGACCTTATCGAGTAGTTGTTTCCTATGCCTACGCTATTTCCAATTTGACAAATTGAAAAAAAGCATAAAGTGAAAATGTAGAAAAATGAAAGTAAAAGAGCCAACCCCACCAGAAATGTGCCATAGAAAACAAATTTAGTAGTCCAATACTCAGTATGGGTAAAATGGTGGCTTCATTATCATGGGTTGAATTTCCACATAAACCCAAGGAAGGTATCATCCAATTTTTTTTTAAACTTTGAATGGGGAGTTATTTAAGCATTCAATTTGGTACTTTTGTAAATGCTTTCAAAACATGGAATACAAATGCTAATAAAAATTATCATGCTTGTGACAACGTGTAGTTTTGTTCAGGTCTAAATACACAAAGATAATGCAATTATCATGCTCATGACAACATGCAGTTTTGTTTAGTTCTATGTTTTGCCCAAATTGGGATAGATACCTCGCCAAGACAGATGGGGACTCTCTAGCTATTGATGAATTTGGAACCACGCAAAAGAAGGTTGCAACTGGAAGGGATCTTGAGCAGGGTGTTGGCTCTGAAGATGGTTTTGATCCATGACTGGACTGGGAACCGAGCGAAGGAATGTTGGTACAGATGACGGAACAACAAGATCTTGATCTTGCTCTGGTGTTTTTTCTACCTTGGAGGTTTTCTTCCCTGTACTTTTAAGTGTGCCCCCAAGCCTACATTATATGAGTAACAATTTCAAATAAAAAAACATTACTACACCGACACTCCCACATGTTCCTTGAATCTTCCAATCATGTATCTTCCAATTGCTCTTGATTAATCCACATTATAAAAAATCATTGAAAAGGAAAAAAAATCGATCAAGCTTTTATAACTCCCAATGACTAACGTTTACTTGAGCATTATAACTAAAAAAATTTGCACACTGAGAGACCATGCTTCTATCCTTGCTAACAATTAGATAGAATTGTGAATGAATTTAAAGGAGCTCTTGACACATAGTGGATGCATAGCCACCGAGTGTATGAAGCCACCACATCTCCAAGTTACATGAACATACAAGAACAAATTAACACCAAGTTGTGTTGTTTTGGAAGTTGACCCATAAATTTAATTTGTGGAAGCTTTTGGATGGAAACCTTTTACATTATTCAACAACCCTAAAAATAATTCGCACTTTTAAATATCCCTTAGGATAGTATATCTATGAAATGCTCCCAACACAAGTGGTAGTTAAAATTTCCCATTTGATAAAGGTTTTGAACTTTGGTTTAACAATGAACTTTATTATTTGGATGGCCAACATGCTGAGCATGCTAACTTTGCAAAAATATAAATCCTTTTAAACAATAATTCTGTTATTTTAATTAATTTGGATGGTAAGTTTCCAAAAACATAGTTATGCAAAGAAGCAAAGTATATGGTTTTACGTTCAAAGAATTATATCTCATGTTGTAAATAAAATATTACTTCACTTAAAGTTAATTCCTATGAACACTTTTTATAAGTTTTGTAAATAAAATATTAAGTCACGTACCATGAACTCTAACCCTAAAATAAACATAATATTATTTCGTTTAAAGTTAACTCTCATGAACTTTAAGATAAGTTAATTCCTATGAACTTTAATATACTAATACACAAATTGTTAACTCCTATGAATTTTTTTTGTAAATAAAGTATTAATTATTATTATTATTAGCATAATTTAAGATTTATCATTTAAAATGAAGCATACATTAATATTAACTGAAGAAGGGTTCCTTATCCCATAAACAAAGGGATCTCATACACCAATTTAGTATGCTGGCCGTAACTTTAAAAATAGATTATTATTATAACTAATATTATTTTTTATAAAAATTAATTATGAAAATATTATAATAATTAAAATAATATTAATTTTATAATTAATTTTCAAATCGTCAACTTTTAGTATTATTGTGACCTACTTTTATTTAGATTTATGCTATTTAGGTGGCTTATCACTATTCTTTAGACTAACCATCTCTTCTCTTTTCAAGTCCCATGATTCATTGTTTTAAAATCTCCACACAGATGAGCTATTTTGAATAACATGCTACTTGTTTGATGTGCATTCTTCTATTTATATTTCAATCAAAGTCACGAAAATGGACGATGTCATGAAGTAGTGGGTACTTTGAATAACATGCTACTTGCAATGGATGGTGTCATGAAGTAGTTGTAGTATCAGGTGTTGACAGTTTGAACAAATAAAAAGAAAACCGTAGAATGGAAGGCAAAATACATTTTACTAAAAACATTCTTATGTTTTTAAAAGGGACTTGCTGCCCTTTGCAGCTCCTCTTGTTAATAAAAGAATAGCATGCATAGCTTATTAATTAAAAAATAATAATGTCATCACGCGGAATCATGAAGGGTGACTTAAGACACTTTTATATTCTAGATCCTTAATAATCACTTGCATAATACAAAAACGTCCCAAGGGTGTTAAACGATTATTATCATAATGTCTTAAAATCTGTTTAGTACCTTCTTAAAAATAAGACTATTGTTTCTACTTTTTCAATTGGTTTTGGATATTCTTTCCACATTTAAGTAGAAAAATATATATTTTTTTTTTATGATTTTTAGTGAATTTTAATTTTAAAAATATTGATTTGACTTTTTTAATATTAATTAGTTTTAATTCATATGTAATTTTTTATTTGACTTTTTAATATCAATTACAGTCTTAGTTTTTTTTAATATAAAGTGACTTTTTTAATATTAATTAGTTTTAATTCATACACTTTAAAATTATAGTTTCACAAACTTAAGTTGAAAAATAATTTTTTTTTGATGATTCTTTTTTAATTATGAATTAAAAAAAATTGATTTAACCTTTTCTATCATTGTTATTCCCCCGAAAAAAGTTTTTATCATTGTTATTCCAAAAAAAAATGTTAACCTTAATTTAATTTAATGTTTTATCGTGCTCAAAATGGTTGATATGATAACAAA
>SNQJ01S0192491.1:0-17860 GCA_010110895.2 Picea sitchensis
GTAGATATCTACATCAAAAAATATCTGATTTTGAATACTCTAATAGACCTAGGGGAAGATATCAATGTTATGACAAAGGAAACTATGCTTAGACTAGACCTTAGATAACTATTGAGACACACACTAACTATAGTACACCAGCTATCAAATAGATCAACTATTAAACTAAATGAGTCTTAGAGGATGTAATAATGTTCATTGAATCATGGTAGTACTCAATATATTTTATTGCACTTCAAACAAAATCCAAACTAAATGGGTTTCCCCTCATCTTGGGAAGGCCCTGGCTAGCTAAAACTGATGCATATATTAGTTGTAGGGTAGGAACCATGACCATCACAAATGATCAATAATAAAATAAACTTGTCCTCTACCCCCCTAACAAGCCTCTCAATGAAACTAAAATACCTATGTGGGTAGGACAAGAAGAAGGAGAAGAAACATTTTAGACAACAATTATACCCAAGGAATGAAGTTAAGGTAGTTGGGGGCAGAAGTTAGGGCATGTACAAGTGTACAAATCTCATAACTTTAACTCGAGGGCATACATTTAGCACATTTTAATTTTTTTTTCTTTTTTTCAAAGGAACATGCAAGTTTCCTTAATGAAACTCATGGGTAATCCTACGAGATGCAGTAGAAAAATTCACGAGCATGTAATAATATTAGAAGAAAGAAAAATTTGGAGAAATGAAAACTTGCTCAATGATCAATAACTAGCCAACAAGATGCATATGGGTAAAGGTGACCCAAATACATCATAACAATAGGCCAATTACCATCATTTTCGAATCAAACAATATGAAACCAAAACATTTGAGATGAGTTGAGAACTCTAAAAATCACCACGTTGAACTTTCTAATTTCCCAATTCAAAGAGTATGAGATGAACGATCGATGGATCACCAAATGATGGGATCTTGAGGTCCATATTGTAGTTGATATGGCATTTTTGTGGACTAAAGCATACAATACTTGTAAAAATAATATGGTGAATATGAAACATCTTGGGTTGTGCATATTGAATTTTATGAGTAACTGATTTGATGAGTTTATGTGATATATGTTGGCTTAATTTTTATTTTATATGAATTTAAGCATGCTTGAGGTTTTGATCTAATGATTGGTACAAGTAGGTCAAAAGGGTGGTCTCCATCAAATCTCACATGAAAGAAGAGGGGGATTATTCCCCCTCTCTAATCTCTAAGGGACACAAACATTCAAAGAATTCAAGTCACTCAATAAGACAGATGCTCATTTGATTTGTTGATTGAGGGAATTTGAATTAAGGAGGGAAATGTTTCCCTTGAAACAAGGATCTTTGATTCTAGGGATCCTAGTGACAAGTTCCCTTCAATCAAGGATTGATTGAAGGGTTAGTTGTGATATTTTATTATAAGTAGGAGATGGGATTAAGTCAAGTGTATTCTAGTTTGTCTTTGGAATAATACTTTCATAATTATGATAGTGAATTCAAATTGTAGAGGACACACTATTGTCATGAGTTAAATTTCTTAATAAGGAGACTACATTTTTGAGAACTTATGGTTTCACCAAGGGTTCTAGTAGAGACCTTGAGTAGGTCCCACTCAAGGGAATTAAAAGAACCCTCTTTTCTATGATATTCTCATTTCTATAGTAGTTTACAAGTTCATGTAGTAGTTTCATGCAAGTTATTACAATAGTTTTATTTGATTCATGTCATTTTATTTCAAGCCATTTTAATTCTGCAATTTTACTTTCTATGTATTGTATTTTCAGTTCTTTGATTTAATGGTGTTCATTATCTCATTTAATCTTATTAAATCTGAAATAATCACCAGTTTCCATTATTAGTAGGTTATATGATCTTATGTTCCTCACAAAGAATAGTGATACTCACTCCCTTCATCTCCTACTTTTGACTTAGGACATAGGAGTGTATGTCACCGGCCTAAGTGAGTGAAGATTTAAAGATAAGGGAATAATATTGAGAATCTTGTATTCTATTGGATTGACTTCTACATTCTTAGTTTTAGCATCACATCATTTTTTAGTTTCTAGATAATATGTATAAGAAGCTTGAATTGGCCCTTTAAATTAATCTTATGTACAGGATGATGAAGAGGTCATTGCATCTATGACACATTATCTTATTATATTCCAATATTTTCATGGAATCAATCATGTAGCATCAATGTAAGTCACCCGATAAACTCTCCTACTTTTGATAAGAAAAGGGAGTGAAGGTCATGAGAAAAAACACTTAAATGGAAAAACCAACAAAACGTTCAAGACAACCCTAGGTTACACATCATTCATCAAGTTTAGAAGTTAGATTGTACCAATATAGTTTCACATATAGTGCTTATTACCTCATCAAAGAAGAATGCACATGTATTTATAAGTTAAAAGTGAAGCTAAGGAGTTCAACAAACTTGTTGCAATTATTTGGCCCATCACTTTTGGTGTCACTGTTGGGGAGGTGTTAAAAACTACATTTAAGTCCATCTAAATTTTCAAAGAAAAAGAAAAACTCATTAGATTGTATGCATCAACCTAGAGATATATTTAGTATATTTTTATAAAGAACTCACATTTCTAAAATAGGTACAATTGAACAAAGGTAGAAGCAAGAGAATTATGAAAAAGACATCCAACAAATCATTAAAGAAATTACTTAGTTACCTCAACAAGGGGTAGGAATTTTTTTAAACCCCTATACTGAACAAGGAGACTATTATTCAGCCTATCATATCAAGGATAAATATGGACAATAGTAATTTGAAATCTTTGAGTTCCCCATTCAATCATCAGAGACTAGAAAACTATCAATTTTGTTTTTTTAAAACCTACAGAAGTCGTCGCTATAGCGACGTATGTTCGTCGCAAATATGGAATCTGCATCGCAAGCCATTGGTGGGTTTTCTACTCTGCCACGCTCCTTCGTCGCTATAATGATACATGTTCATTGCAAGAAGAAATACGTCTCTTATTCTTGCCACGAACTTGCATCCCTATAGCGATGAACGTTCATGGCAAGAAGTTAAATATTTTCTTTGGGATTCCATCTTTCCAACGTATGTTCGTCGGTCTACTGACGGTAGTTTGTCGTAATTACGATGATGTGAACAAAAAAATTTAACATAAAATATTTAGGATGATGACACGTGGCAACCTAATTTTGTCGTTGTTTCCACAAATACTTAGTGCGTGGATATAATGACGTAAAAAGTTCCACAAAAAATATTGTTTTCCTTCGTGGAAAGTGCGACGGATATATGTGGCAATAGCAATGAAAAACCATGGAAAATTTGGTCATATGTAGTAGTGTTCTATGTCTATGAATTTGAACTTGAATGTTATTTTTTACTATGGAAACACATTTATTTTACATGGTGTATGTGTTTATTTTTAATTATGAATATGGATACTTGGTTTCCATGAAATCTATTAATGCATGCTTGTTTAATCATATTGTATTTTATTCTTGCACCATATGCATGCATTTAAACAGTTGATGACCCTTCATGGAAGGTTGTATCTTCTCTCTTATGATGAAATAGTATTCCATGGCTCAAAAGTTTAATGTCCTTAGCATGGCTACCTATCCCATGTTTTGGACAATTGGTTTGGACAGTTGGTTGTCATTGATGTCAACCCTTGGAGAAGTCTGGAAGCCCCATTGATGTAGACGAGATCATTGGACAGTTGGTTGTCATTTGTATGATTGATATTTATGAAGAGTTAATTGTCATTGATATCAGTTGATGTCAATAGTTGTGCACTTGAAGAAGTTCGATAGTGAATTATGGTAGCCCCAAAGGTATGTTCATGGAACCCACAGTTGATTGAGGAATAAATAAATGAAGGTGAATGTACTTTAATGTAATACTATCATAGATGGATAGTACATGTCATGCCATTTCTGGTGATGTATGTTACACCATGTAGTTCCTCACGGTTGAGGAGATATGGCTCTGTGAAGTTGGAGGATCCTCAAGAATAATTTAGAATCCCATAGAAGGTAAAAAATAAGTTAATTATTCTAGAATCCCCTAGAAGGTCATCAAGAATATTTACCAGTCAAAGTGGTTGCAAAAAGAAATTAATTAAGGGTAAAGTTGCAACAAGAAATTAAGTATGGGTAAAGTAGTTGTAACAAAAAATTTGCTAGTCAAAGTGGTTGCAACAAGAAATTAATTATGGGTAGAGTAGTTGTAAAAAATAAATTATGATTTTACTAATTATGGGTAAAGTAGTTGCAACAACAATGTGGGTTAGCCCTAGAATAAGTAAAAGGGGTAAAACAGTTACAAGGTAGCCCCTAAAGGAAGTCACTTGGGAATTATAAATAAGACTTCAAGAGACTCCCATTAGCACCTATTGAGTATATTGAATATCTATAAGTGACTGAGGTAACCAAGGAGATTTTAGGTGAATTTCAAAGGGAAGGTGAAGTAAAGAAGGTCGAAACCCAAGGGAGGATGAAGTCTTTTGATGATGTGTTCTAAGGTATACTATTTACAGGTCATCTTACCATTTTCGCTATAACGTTTTTTCTAGAATGATTCAGATAGAGAAAATTGGAGGTTTTTGAGAAGATATATGAAGGTACATGTGGTAGGCATTTCATATTCTAGTTCGTTTTATGTTTGGAGATACACTCTGTAGAAGATACAACTTTTGACTAGTCCTGTAACTAGTTTTAAACAGATGTTCTGGGTAAAATAGCCATAACTTCATCTAGAATCCAAATGATGTAAGACTAATTGAAATGGAAACAATACATGCCATAGTTTGTTGTGTGTGAGTTTCCAAATAAGATATCAAATATTGAGCACATGGCATGTCGTACAAGTTTGCTCTCTAGAATGGGCCAGAATTCAACAAGGTATGCCATTTTATCTATAACTCCTTTTCAGGAATGATTCAAGGAGTGAAACTTGGAGTAATTTCAGAAGACTTACTGAAGAATTTTGGGTATAGTTTTCAGACCTTTATTTATTACAGGTATAGAGTTATTCTTATTAAAAGTTAGGGTTTGTGACTAATCCAAAACTAGTCTCGTGAGACTGAGGTAAAGGTTGATGAAGATGTTATTCTCTTGTTTCTGAAGTTAAGGAAGGTATGCAGGTCTGTGATCACATTAATTAGGTTAGCTACATAATTAGAGGAATGTTTATATTCTTAGTTTGAAGTTGCATCTTGGTGATCTTGTGGAGCATGCTTGAGGCATGTCTTGGTGAGTTTTTGGTATATGTTTTGTGGTACATATTGGATTATTTTACATGTTGTTTGAGGAAGATCTGTTGAGGAACATTGTTGGTGCATATCTAGGCTACATTGATATATATTTTGATGCATTGTTTGACACATGGTTGAGGTGTATGCTGGACATTTGGTTGGTTGTGTATCAGTGATGTTTTGGCACGTAGTTTGAGGTGAAGAGTAAATGGTTCATGGTTTATGGGTGATGTGGAATACATATCTCGGTTCATTGGTAAAATCACATCTTGGTGATTTTGGTATATGATATAGAAGCACATATTGGTGATGGTTGTGAGTTGTTTTGTTTGATACCAATCTTTGTGATATTGTGCATATGGTTGAGAGTTGTTCTTGGTTATTGATATATGTGCATAGATTCGGTTTGGTTGGTGAGGGTGGCAGTGACAGTGGTAGTGACAGTGAAAGTGGCAGTGAAATTGGTAGTGGCAGTGGCAGTGACAGTGATAGTGACAGTGGCAATGACAGTGATTGTGGTAGTGACAGTTGGTCTACACTTATATTTCAGGGTGACATGACAGTTCAAGGAAATGGGGTTCCTTTTGGTTGGTGCCGGAGAACACAGGGAGTTGGAGTTTCCTTCAGTTTGGATCTTGAGAATCATGGGGGTGTATCCTCCTTCTGGTTGGAGCCAGAGAATTCAGGGACTTGTAGCTTCCTTCAGGTTGGTGCTTGTAAATAGGGGGGTTAGTGCCTCCTTCCAGTTGGTGCTAGAAAATTGGGAAGTTTGTGCTTCCTATGAACACATTTCTTTTGACATATAAGAAAATCATTCTTTGGTTTTCTCCTGCATTGGGTTTCCATGTAAATTTTCGTGTATTTTGTATCTATGATTATTTTATTATGCACTGCTGATTTATATTATTGATGATATACTAAACATATATGATAAATTGTTGAATGGTAACTGATTAAGTTAATGTTTATATTCTTTGATTATACATTGTGATTGAAATTGGTTAAAAGTGATAAAAGTACTCATATTGATTCACCCCCCCCTCTCAGTATTCCAACACCATGGTTGGTAGTTTGTGATATGTGGGCACTTATGCATGCATGCATTTAACCCATGCATCTAACCCATGTATATTAGTGACACACATAAGAGACACATCTAACATAAGCATTGCACTTAACCTATGGAACTACCCACATGCCCATTCACATAACTATAATTTCCATTGTCATTTTATTATTGCTAAACTTTAGGATATATAAGTCAATATGATACATTAATATATACAAGGAAGATAAATGTGTGTGTGTAAGGAAATAATATAAATAAAAATATAAGAAATTGAAACAATAAAAGGTTTTGTAATAATATAGCACATGGTCTGTCAATTGGTTTAGCTCGAGTGGTTGGGAGGAATGATTGTTATCCTCCCCGCCCAAGTTCAATTCTTGCAAGTGACATATTGATATCATAACAAGTATATTGTTGTAATGGATTAGAGCCTTTTTTTTACTGGAATTGTGCCTTGAATATTGTAGGGTTTATTTTGGGTACCATCCTTGAAATGAGGGGAAGTACTCGGGGGCTTTCCCCAAGTAATGTAACCTGGAAAAAATATAGCTTAGGGTTTATTTAAAGGGGATTTAACTTACTACCTTGCATGGGAAGTTATATGTGGCATGATGAACATTAAATTGAAGTAATTAAATAAATATTAAGGGAATGATAAAATGGGGGAATATGGGAAACTACTCAGTTAGTACCTAGTATAGATGTTAGGGTCCTAACCTACCTAACCTATGAAGTAGATAGAATAATATGTTTTGCTATATAATAAAGGCTGACCTTAGTAAATAAGGCCTATGTAATAATGTGAACATGTATAATGTAAGAAGACTTACTTGAAGGTTCTTCCTACCTCTAGAAAGTTCTTTCTCTAGAATGTTCTCTAGAATAAAGCATGGAAAAGGGTTTCCTTGTGAATCAATTGTATTTGAGATTTGCTATGTTGGAGGTTACCCCTTCAAAGAGGCAAGTGAAATTTGAATTCAAGATAATAAATGTATCATATTTTTGGATCAATTGTGTCATAATGCTTATTGTTTTACTCTTTCTACTAAAAATTGAGAATAAATTTGTATTTCTGCATTGCATATTTCCTTTTGGTACCTTACAAGTTGTATCAGAGAACTTTCCTCTATGTATTTTTAGAAACCAAATTCCAGGATAGAGACGTGTAATATCGGTGTATTTAAATCATAGTAATCTGTCATTCAGTTGGTAAAAATATGTTTGGGGTAGAATACACACAAAAATATAGACAATTTCATGTGGTTACTCGAAACAAATTGTTTCACCTAGTTGGAAACCTTTGTAACCCCTGTTGGTACCCCTTTGAGTAGTACCACATTAGAAATCACATGTACACATAAATTCACTCCTATGTACCCTTGGGTATATAGGGAGCCCTATAGATCTCCTGGAACCAATTGAATATCAACCAATTGACTATCTGACTGCTATAGTGGCACTGATAACAACACTCGAGAAGACTACTCTCACATACCTGGGTAATAAGGTAGTACAACTAATGGTATGATTGAGCATCCTTAGTTAGATCCATAAGATATTGGGTCAAGTACTATTATTAGAACCCATCGATATATCAGAGAGTTATAACATAGGGTAATCTCTTGTCCATAGGAACCCTCAAAACCCTAACCCTTGTTGCCAAAATAGAATAGAAAAAAAAAACAAAGTGGAAATTTTGCACATCTAGTGTGTGCAACTCTGCTTCCTTCATGTAGGTCGTTAAATTCCTACACAATTTTAATAATTTGAGCATTTTGTAACTACAGTATTATTCAGACAGGAGTATAACTCTATAGAAGAAAAAAAAGAGAATATTGGTCCCATTCACACCCTTATTTGGGACCCATCCCACTAGATTCCTCTCTTCACACTGATCACAGTGGTACCCATCTCTCATAATCCTTTTATTATATGGACCCACCCACCCTCTTCGACACCATTATTTGGGACCTATCCCATTAGATTCCTCTCTTTGAACTAATTGTGGTGATGCAACTCTCTCCTAATCCCTTTCCTAAGGACCCACCCACCGTATTCTTTCCGACTTCTCTCCTAGATGGCACACACCTGCAACTAAGACTTTGACAGTCGCATCACTTCCTTGGACAGAGACCACAAGAAAAATAGGAAAGATGTCACTGAAATTACTTCAAATATGTCTACCATGAATTCCTAGCTCCACCAATTGGACACTATAAATTATCAGCTCACCCAATTGGAAACCCTCCCTACCGCTATGGAAAAATTGACATCAATGCTTACTAAATCCCACGATATTATCTCCTCTACACAACCTTCACACCAAGAGGGAACTAACTCCTCCCATTCCATTTCCTTTCATTCTAACCCCCTTACTCGTGAACTATGTCTTCCAAAATTTGAGGTGAATAAATTTGATGTCTTGGACCCCATGTGTTGGGTTACTCATATGGAACATTATTTATCCTTGCATGGAGTTACTGATGACTTGGTCAAACTTTGTATCGATATTCTTTATTTGGATCCTGAATGATGGAAATAGTGGCAATGATGTAAAAATTCACACAAAGGGTATCTTGGTTGGACCCAATTTGTTATAGACCCTTATTAACACTTTGACACAAACACACATCATTTGGGTCATTCAACCAAGCTTAATCAATCTAGTATAGTCGACAAATACATTGTTGCTTTTGAGAAACTGGATTTACAAACTAAAGGCATGTCTGACACCTTATTTTGTGAATGCCTTATTAGTGGCCTTAAGGATGACATAAGAGCTCATGTCCTAGTGGCTCACCCCCATACCTGTCTTGAATATACTCATTGTGCCAAGGAATAACAATATATAGTCTCTTCCCAAATCATAAATCATTCCTTATTCATCTCTCCCAGCCTACCAATCCCGACCCTCCTTCCCCTCTTCTTAAGATATAAAAATTAACCAGGGAAAAAATGGTTGAATGCCAACTTAAGGTTTTTTTCTATAATTGTGATGGAAAATATTTTTTTAGGCACAAGTCTAAGGAGAAAAATATTTTTATGGCCATTTCTGAGGAGAATTACGAAGAGGATGATGATGTTTCCCCTTCTGAAGCGCTGCCCCAAGCTGATGATAATAGACCACCCTTTGATCCACCAACATTTGAACCACTTATCACTCTAAACTCTCTCACTGGTATCTCTACTCTCCAAACCCTTATGTTAATTGGTTATATCAAGCATAAAAAATTAATTATCCTAGTTTATAGTGGCAACACCCATATTTTTATTCATCATCAAGTTGTTCAAGAGACCATGTGTTATATTTGTATAGTCAATAAATTTCAAATCATGATTGCTAATGGTGGTTCCATGAAATGTGGGGGTCATTGTGAAAATGTGCACCTGCAAATTGACCATTATAACCTGAAATCCCACATGTTTGATATTGACATGGGCAATTGTGAAATTGTTTAGGGTGTTGAATGGTTACGCACACTAGGCCCCATCACCATGTACTTCAAGAAATTAAACATTATTTTCCAACATGATGGACATTAGTTATAGTTCCAAGGAATAGAGGTAGTTTCCCATGAGATTCTCAGTTCACACTGAATTGAGAAGTTCTAAAAAAAGGTCATTCTGGCATTATTTCCCAATTCCATGCCATTCAAGCGGTTGAGACCCCCTCACCCACTGTTCATCTTGACATACAATTTATCCTCTCCAAAAACCAATCTATTTTTTAAAACCCCCAAGGACTCCCCCCTTCCGGTGGCCCACATGATCATTCCATCCCACTTGCCCCTGGTAGTCTTCCTCCCAATTCTTTTCCCTTATCATCACCCATTTTCATAAAAAAATGAAATTGAAAAAACATTTTCAGGAATTGCTAGTTGTGGGTGTCAAATGTCCTAGTACCAGCCCTTATTCTTCTCCTATCCTCATGGTACTCAAGAAACAAGGTATGTGGCACATGTGCCCTACTTTTAGATCCCTCAACAAAATTACCATCAAAGATAAATTTCTTATTCATGTCATTGATGACCTTTTGGATGAACTGAGTAGTGCTCAATTATTTACTAAACTTGAGCTACATCCCGACTACCACCAAATATGTACGAAGGAGGCTGATATTCCAAAAAATTCCTTTCATACTCATGAAGGCCATTATGAACTCTCGGTTATTCCCTACAACCTTTGTAATTCACTGTAACACCCCCTTTTATAAACCCATGATTATATGTAATTAATCATAATTAATGATTGTTGTGCAATGCCATACAGATAATGTAAATGTATTATTGTTTAATTGAAAATGACAACAACTAACTTTGGGGATGAAGCCTTGAAATTATTGGCCATGATATCACTAGGGGAATGAGAGGAGGCCCTATTAAACTAAAGGACCTCAATCCTTATTCTGATTATTTCCCTTAGCCCTGATTTCAAGGAAAAACAGTTAATGAGGGAGGTTGGTAGTTGAAAAACCAACCTTCCTAATGAATGGAAGTATAGAGGGATGTCGAAGGGGACATGAAGCTATCAGCTAGAGGGAAACATTAAATATCACCACGATTCCCCATGATTGACCCACGATTTACCTTCTAACAGGTCGAGAACCTTCTCGAGGGGTTACGTGCAAGGGATGCATCAATGGAAAAGTAGAGAATAGAGAGATGCATGAAAGGTAATCACATGAGGGGAAGAGAGAAGAAGATCTCTGAATATTGGGTCTAGGAGCCCAAAAACCCAACCTAAACTATGAAGGGTGTGAGCTTGATGCTGGGAAAGAATCTGATAAACCTCATAGAGGCACTGAGCCAGGTGGGTATGAGAAAATATGAACTAAGAGTAGTGTGAAGGAGAGTAACCTTCACCTATCAATCTCCCTGAGAATTTGAGAGAGACTCCCTGGTGGTATCATGGCTTGACACGAGGGTGGCCAAAGTGCTAAGAATGAATGCATCTTAGCCTATTTTTGGGTGGAAAGGAGAAAACCCACATTCAATTGGTTGGAAGCAACTTGTAAACAAATAAATATCTTGCTTACTCAGTATAAATGGATCGATATGCATGGCTAGAAGCCTGTAATACTTTAGATATGTATGCTTGAATTATGGACTGATGACTATGTTTAGAAAAATATTTTGTAATTGAGTGAATAAGGAAACTATATAAATGGTTTCCTCCTATGAATGAATTCATGGATAGTTAAATATGTGTAATAGGAATTAATCCTTGTATCAATGGTAAGTCTGCGTGCTAGGTAAATATGGAATTATGTAGGCTTGTATCACTGCCAAAATTGCATGGTTATGGATATAATATGTAAGTGAACTAATCGTAATATTTACCTAGGAGGGCAGAGAAGGTCGATAAACCATGAATACTCTTCTACATAATTGTTTAATACCTGTTGGATTCAGAGAGACTCAATAGTTGTTCATTCCCGAGCTGGAGTATATCTCAGTTTTCCAAAGGCGAGCCTTTATCACGTTTAAATTCCATTATAGACTATCATTATTCTATAGCTGTTAGATATGTTGTGGCCTAAATGCCAACCATAGATCTCATTCGAGGAATGGAAACCTGGTAGGACAGGGTTCTAGCCCCCGATTATACACTCTTAGTTATAAATAAGCCCAAGAGATAGAAAGAGAGAGTTTTGTCATAGTGACGTAGCGTGTCTACTTGGCAGCCATGGTGTCACATGGTTGACACCTGCACACATATGGTTATGAGCAAGTGGAGTGTGGGACCCTTGTCAAGCCTAATATCTATGGTGAGCGCAATTAAATAAGAGCCATTAGATTCGAGAGTGGATATATCTCCACCATAGATCTATGTTGTGAAAATTCAATCAAACCTCAGACCCAGGCAGTTTTTGGTCTACAGGAGATCGGTAAGGGGTCAAGGTCCCGAAGTCCATGGTCTCCTAGTGGTGACGTGTGTCCCCCATAGAATCCATAAAAAAATAGTATAGGAAAATAACATGGTAGATAATTCCACATGGCGAAGATTCATTCATCCATGGGATTAAGTATGGGACCAAGTCGGAGATAAAACCTTGTCTCAACATCCTTAAACGGTAGTCGTCAAATCCACCCACAAGAGATCTCATCCATATATATTGTTGTAAGGGGTCAAGGTTCGTAACCCCAATATTAATGTGATTAAATGTCTCATAATCCCCGAATGATGGATATCAGGGAATTTTAGTTTACATGAGGTCAGTAAAGAGTCGCGGTCCTGATGTCCATGGTCATCTGATGGTGACACATGTCCTCCTTAGAACCCACATGATGGATATATATCCACCGTCGATCCGTTACATAAATCTCAGGAGGGGAGTTAACACCGAAGTCATTGAGATGACATTTGTAATATTTTGACATAGAGGGAGTAATCGTGGGCCCATAGAGGGCCAAGACCATTTGATAGGTGCCTTAGCTCTTAACCATCAAATCTACCCATGATGGATCTCGGTCATAGATCCCATGATAAGGGTTGGGATCCCCTTACGTCAACATGACGTATTTCAATGTCAGACTCTCGAGAAGTATTAGACTTCCTAACATACAAGAATTCATTGAGGTCCAAGATCCACCAAGGTGAGAATCGTCAATCTGTGGATTGATGAGATAATCTCCACTATACGATCCTCTAGGACACTACAATGCTAGGAAAGTCTTGATAGTGGCATGCCATATTATGAATGGCCCATGTTTCTTGATGTGGGAGGGCCATGTGTCACATCAATTTGGCAGATTTGGAAGAATATGCAAGTGGAAAATAAATGCCATGTGTCGAGTGGTATGAGTGCCATGTGTCATGCTAGGTGGAATGACTAGATAAGACCACGTGCCCTAGGATGCTAGTTGTATCTCAGATCTCAGACCACCAGAAGGTTTTTGGGAAAAATTCCTTACAAAAAGGGCCAATGACCAATTCCCAATAGATCTGAGATGATGTCATTCAATGAATAGGAAGTGGACACATGTTGATTCCCTATTGGGTGAACCTTGGGTGTTGCGATGACGTGTATTCCGTGTCAGCCCACATGGGAGGTACACCTATCACAAGGAGATCATGCTATATGTCAAGTGTTTTAGTATCCTTTAGATAGATCTTTGTGGGAAAATGAGTGCCATGTGTCACAAGGGAACAATAACCACGTGTCATTCCAAGTGGAAGACAATGGTAACGTGTCTTTCTAGGTGAAAGGTTTTGGTAGTGTTGTGTGTCAGGGGAACCAACTCATCTCGGATCGATCCTTTTGGGATATATGAAAGGGCCAAGGTCCCTATATCCTGAGGTCCCATGGTCCCGATGACCTGGGGACATGTGTCATTATTTGGTTAGAGCTGACGGTTAAGAGAATTTATGTAGAAAGTGCTAAGTGCTTGGAGAGTCAAGGGCCCGGTGGAAGAGGTGGAAAGTGCCAGTCCTACATCCATGTTTTTTCTAAGGGGAAATGTGTTCTGACATGTTAGTGCCATGCCAAATGGGCGTGATGATGTGGATCCACATGGAAGTACAGAGGCATTTATCCAAAAGGCCCAAAAACTTCAAAGGGCCATAAATTTTGATCTAGAGCTTCGTTTTGAGAAAACTTACAGTTGTTGCAAATATCTTGATGTGTAGAATACAATTACATTATTCTTAAATGGATTTGAAGAGATTAAGGAAAATAAAAAATTAATGCCCCATCCCTTAAAAGGGTACTTAGGGGGTTGGGTGTCTGACATTCACCCCCACTTTCCAAAGCCTCATGAATCATGTCTTCCTCCCTTTCCTCCATCAATTTGTACTGGTCTTATTTGATGATATCCTCATTTATAGTAAAACTTGGAAATCCCATCTGGCTCGTGTGGATCAATTCTTACATTTACTATCTCAGCACAAATTCTTTCTCAAACAGTCTAAATGTGCTTCTGGAGCTTCTGAAGTAGAGTACTTGTGCCATATTATTGGTAAGGATGGTGTTCAAGTGTATCCTAATAAAAAAGAAGCTATAAAGTATTGGTCCCATCCCAAAAATCTTAAATTTTGAGAGGTTTCCTGGGTTTAACTGGATATTATCACAAGTATGTTCAGAACTATGGAAAAATTGCAACCCCACTCATTACTCTCCTTAAAAACAATGCTTGCAGTTGGACTCTAGCCACTGATCAATTTTTCCCAGCCTTGAAATAAAACATTTGTATGACTCATGTTCTAGAACTGCCTAACTTCACAAAGACTTTTGTTTTGGAATGTGATGCTTCTAGGAAAGGCATTGGGGTTGTTCTCATGCAATATGGAAGACATTTTTCCTTCACTAGAAAAACAATTTCTCAGAGATTGGAAAATCCATCTATGAAAAGGAAATGTTGGCTATTATGCATGTGGTGGATCTCTAGAATCCTTACTTACTGGGGAAATCCTTCCAAATTAAAATTGATCATTGTATCCTCAAATACTTTTTGGAACAAAGAGTTTCCTCCCCTAAGAAACATAAGTGGTTGACCAAAATGTTCAACTATTATTATGAGATCATTTTCAAGAAAATAAAATAAAATGTGGTTGTTGATTCCCTTTCATGAAAAGAAGATTGGTCCCTCTTTTCACTCTCCTTCATTGTAGTATATTGGTTAAGGGAAGTTTGTCGGGAGTGGTTCCGAGATCCCAAACTCTCTCTCTTGATCCAACAATTTCAAGAAGATCCTCATGTATCTTTGGGATACTCTTGGAACAATGAAGAGATTCATTATAAAGGTCACTTGTATTTGATCAAATGGTCTCACTTTAAATCCATTATTCTCTCTAACATGCTTCACCAATAATAGAGATTTCAGGTTTTCACAAAACATATGAACAAATAAAACGTTTTTTCCTAGGAAGGCATGAAACATGACATATGCACTTTTGTCGCTGAATGTGATACTTTCCAATGAAATAAGGGAGAAACAATCAAAACTCTAGGCATGCTCCAACCTCTCCCTATTACACTTACTATATGGATTGATATTTCTATGGAATTCATTGTCAGATTACCCAAATCTGGAAATAAATTGGTCATCATGGTTGTAGTTGATCAACTTTCCAAATATGATCATTTTTGTGCCCTCCAACACATGTTCGCAACATCCAGTGTGACTCAAATTTTCATGGACAATATCTTCAAACTCCATGAAATTCCCCACTTTATTATCTTCGACCATGATCCAACTTTCACCAACAAATTTTGGAAATAATTGTTGAGGCTCCAAGGCACTGAATTTCATCTCATCACATCCTATCATCCCCAGAATGATGGTCAAATCAAAGTTGTCAACAAGTGCTTGGAAACATATTTGAGGTGTTTTGTGTCCGACCAACAATATCAATGGGTTCAATAGTTACCAATCATTGAATAATGTGTAGAAATTTTAATACAAATTATGTATTGCCTGGATTCTCCTGATCTAACAATTTTATGCCACTGTTAAATACATAATCGCTTCTACAAATATTCTTGTGGAATTTAAAACATGATCGCCAATTGCAATATCAAGAAGAAAGATCAATCACACATAACACAGATGTTTTTACCGAGAAATCATAAAGCTAAAAACCCCACTATCATATATTATGTTTATATCATGGATCATGAAACAATATCATACAAAACTCTAATACAAGATCTCTCAGTACAATATACAATCGTCTCACACTGCAATACAAAAATTGGCAAATGCATGTGCCAATTTACTGCCTCCAGATAGCCTTCCTCCTCTGCGCAATCCCTGCTAATGGAAAACCCTGCATTGAATTTGAATTCCTCTTTCCTAGGCTACTTATTCCTCATGGGCACATCCAATGTTTGTGTGGTTGCATGAGTGCACTCACTAATGCCACAATTGATAGTCAAACTGTCCCTTTCACTTGTTATCTCAACTGGGTCTCCACTGGATCTGACATGCATGTAGTTAACAATGGTAAATCTTCAGTTGCATGTGAGGTCACCGGTTGTGAATTAATTAATAATTAATTCATTGATCTCTCACTAGTGTAAGTTTAGTTACAACTAATACAACTGAGCCTAACTCACTTAACTTAGTTAAACTACTTCACAACTCACATAACTACACATATAACTCTGTTACAACTTTGAATCACTCAATTACAACTAATTTGAATTTCATGTCCCACTAGTCAACCTTTGAACTCGAATTTCCTATAGCTAACTGATTTGCCAATTCAATTAACTATTTCAAGTGATTATGAGATAATAGATTAATATTTATTGTCCAATTTACCTAAGGGAAAAATAAATTAGACACACATTTCTTGTTGACTTTTCAACATAATGGTACAACACCTCTTACCATGGTGCTACTCACATGACTCCCTTTGAGGTAGTCTATGGTAAAAATCCACCTTTTGTATTATCCTACCTTCTCAATGTCTCCAAGGTCCAGGACATCGAAAAAACCATTACAGTCCAAGATGCAATTCTACGTACCCTAAAAGAGAATTTGTTCATGGCTCAGAATCACATGAAGCAACAAGCTTATCAGGGTCATTCAGAACACCACTTTTCTAAAGGGGATAAAGTGTTTCATCGTTTGGAACCTTAAGAAAACATCCCTCAAACTAAATCACTGCCAGAATCTTGCTCCAAAGTTTTATGGCTCTTTTATAATCCTCAAGTGTGTGGGGCCCATGGCTTACAAGTTATCTCTCCCCAATCACTCTATACTCCATCTAGTTTTTCATGTTTCTTTCTTAAATTTTTTATTGGAACCAAGTGACAAATTCAAACTAATCTCCATGAATTGGATGAAGAAGGCTCCATTTGGTTGCAACCCTAAGCAGTCTTGGACCAAATCAAGCGTTGTCTCCATCAATGCACAATCAAGGAAGTTTTAGTACAGTGGAAGGATACATAACCCGAGGATGCCACATGGGAATCAACTACCATTCTGCAACAATTCCCCAATCTCAAGCCTTGAGGAAAATGTTGTTTTTTCAAGGGGAAGGGCATGTTAGGGTCCTAACCTCCCTAACCCCTCAAGTAGATAGAATAATATGTTTTGTTATGTAATAAAGGCTAAAAACAATAAATAAGGCCTATGCAATAATGTGAACACGTATAACATAATAAGACTTATTAGAATGTTTTTCCTCTAGAAGGTTCCACCTCTAGAAATTTCTTCCTCTAATATTTTCTCTAGAAGATAGAAATAGTATAAATATGGGTAGAAAGCATGGAAAAGGGTTGTCTTGTGAATCCTTTCTATTTGATCTTTTCTCTATTGGAGGTTGTCCCCTCGAAGAGGCAAGTGAACTTTTCTCTCAAGATAATAAAGTTATCATCTTTTTGGATCAATTGTGTCATTGTGGTTACTATTTTACTCTCTCTCCTAACAATTGAGAATAAATTTGTATTTATGCTCTGCATATTTCCTTCTGGTACCTTACAATAGACTACTAGTATGTTAGTATCATGTATAATAAGTAATATCTGATTATTAATGGACCATATTATATATCTATGATTCTATTTTTTTGGCTTTCGCTTGTGAGATTGAGTGTGAATATGGACTAAAATGTATG
>SNQJ01S0192492.1:0-16986 GCA_010110895.2 Picea sitchensis
TGAAAGGAAGTTTAAATGCTCAATGCAATGCATGAAAGGAAATATATTCTATTGAAAGCAAGAAAGACTATCAACTAAACTTATGAAAACAAGAAACTATCTTTTCTAACTTATGAAAGTAAGAAACTAATTTTAACCTATGAAAAACTCAAATGTAATGTTGGTGGTTGTGTGATGCCTTCGGTGGTGACAGATGATATCTCGATGACACTTGACAACAAAGGACAGTTCTAATGGTATAAGCTCAATACTAATTTCAATGGCAAAATGAAAGGTGTGAAGTAAACAGTCCAATGAAAACTTAGCCATGATAAAAGTAATGTTAAATACCCTACATATTCATGTATAAACCATCAAAATCATGATGAGATCATCATTATCTAATTAAGAAATTCAATTGCATCTTAATCTATGAAAGGAAATTGCATGAAAGGAAACTATACTATGTCTAGTTTAAGCATTCAAGCTATGATAAGAAAATGACTGAAAACATAAATTAAAAACATGATATTAAAAAGTGAATTGACAATTACATTTAACCAATAACTAAGCAAATAAAATCTATCTAAAACTGAAGTAAGCAAGCTATGATTAAAAAACTGGAAGCAAATCTATCCATCCATCAATCTTTGTCAGAAGAAACTCAGATTAAAACTATGCTCTATTCTAATTAAAAATCTGTTCTAAGCTTGACTGTAAAAATATAAAAGAAAGAACAATTTATCATCTAACTACATGCGGGGTTAGTATAATGAGAGAGAGACTTTTTAATTGCACACGGAATTAGTAAAGAGACTTAGAGACTTGCAAGCCTTTTCTAATCTATAAAATCAACACATACTATCACAAATCATAATCTAACCTACAAAAAGAAGTAAAACAATAAGCTACAACAAACTAATTAACAAAATATGCATGTACAGAAAATTACAACGAACTAATTAAATTATGAAATGCATAAAAGAACACAAAGAAGAGTTACCAGACTACTGGTGGGCCCCCCAGCAAGTCATGGTCACTCTCTAAAAGTACACCACGATCTTAGTAGGCCAAATTCACCATAAAAATCCAAAAATGCAGTTTTGGCACTATTTTGGCAATGTAAAACTAGAAACAGAGCAAAATTGTTTTTCTGGAAATTCTAATGCTTATGCTACTTCGTTAACAATCTAATGATCATCCTATTGGTATTTATAATCTTACAACCTAGGTGGTCGACCACAGAAGGGTCGAACCACCTCTAAATTCAACAAATTACATTAAATGCATCCATAGCTAACAAAACGGAGGAACCCAATGATCGCCCTCTTTGGACAATTGAAATCGAGTTGTCTTGAGCTTAGTAGTTGGAGGGGGCAATGACAAACAAAAACCATTTTCTCGATTTGTCCACCACTGGCTGCCAATACCATAACCGCCAACTTGCCTTGTGTTTTTGTGCAATACTGGGTGCCGAAACGAGTGTCGGATCAAGTACCAGAACAAGTGCTGGATCAAGTGTCGGACCAAGAAACATGGTGCATTTTCCACTGTAATAGCAGAAAAACATGAATTAACTCTTGGAAACCATAAAATATGATAAATTGAACTTGATTGATTCACAAAACACAAATTATACATACCTCATGCCAATTGTATCATTTTACCATAAAATTCTTCAAAAAGCTCCTTTGAAAGATAAAAAACACATATATACATATGGAAAAAAGTGCATAATAACGCCATGAAGATGATGATATCTCGGGCCCAACAAATATGTACATTGGATTTTGAATCACTTCGATGCCTAAATAGTAGTGAAGATGTCTCAAATCTTTCATCTCGAAGCCTTTCTTCAACTCTTTCTTTATTGATGCAACGTAGTTCTCATTGTTCGATGTTATGAACAAATCATCTACATATACTACAAGATACACAACATTTTTTCCAAATTTCTTGACAAACAAAGTTGCATCGTCAAGATTGAAATGCTTGAAATTTAATTCCAGAAGATGTTCGGTTAACTTTTCATACCATGCTTGTGGTGCTTGTTTCAAGCCATACAAGGATTTGATGCACTTGCATACCTTATGTTTTTGACCCTTGATAACAAAGCCTTCTAGTTGAGACATGAACACATTCTCTTTCAAGTCTCCATTCAAGAAGGTAGTCTTCACATCCATTTGATGAATTTTCCATCCATTTTGTCTTTCCATGGAAAATAGAGTGCGGATGGTAGCCCATTTTGTTGTGGGGAAAAAGTCTCCTCATAGTCAACACCTTCCTTCTGTGAAAATACTTTTTCCACGAGCCTTCCTTTGTGCTTGTTAAGTGAGCCATCTGATCTGTACTTTTTCTTAAATACCTACTTGCAGTCGACTGGTTTGGTTCAAAATGGAGGATCCACCATCTTCCATATCCCATTCTTGATGAGAGAAACATATTCCTTCTGCATGGGTTATTTCCATTCATCATGAGAAACAACTTCTTTAAAGGAAGTTGGTTCATGGTTAGTAGATAGATTCAACTCATAATATATGAAACATCCATGTCATTTACATCATTTGAGTTTGAATGATCTACATTACCTCCATCTTGTTTTGAGGACAATCTAGTTCATGTCTTCCTGACCTCATCAGAATGAACACTTTCAAGTGTTTTTGTGAGCCATTTTGGTAGACCTTTCTGAGATGGTCAAGGTTGCTCAGATGATTGAGATGGTGTTGAGTTCTCATCAAGCCTTGGCTTTTCAATCCTCTCTATCACATCATCCAACTGAACTTCAGGTTTTGATGAAGTGGAAGGAACTTCTTCATGTGGGGGAGATGGTGCTACAAAAGGAGATTCTAGAGATTGACCCAAGATAGGGATTCCCCCTTCAAGATGTCGAATTTCATCATCAAATTCATGATATGTCTTTACACGAATGAATCTGTCCAGATGATCAAGCTGCCTCTCAACATTTTCATCTTTCTTGGCGGATTCAAGAAAGATCACATCTCTGGAAAATATAAATTTCTTCTTTGTCTCATTGTAAAGACGATACCCCTTGGCGGTATTTGAGTACCTCAAGAAGATGCACTTCTGACTCCTTGAATCAAACTTGCTTCTTTTCTCCTTAGGAATCAAGACATAGCAGGTGGAACCAAAGACCATGAGATGCCTCACCGAAGGAATGTGGCCATAACACATGTCATATGGAGTCTTGTTTTTAAGAGCATGAGATGGACACATGTTTTTGACATAAACTGCACACAGAACTATATCAGTCCAAAACATCAATTTAACATTCTTGAAAAACATCATGGAGCAAACCATATTTAGGAGTGTCTTGTTCATTTGTTGGTGATTGTATGGAACTATGGTTTGATGTTTGATCCATTGTTGGCGAAGATAACTTTCAAATTCATTAGAAGTATATTCTTTTCCATTATCAGTGCAAAGAGATCCAATACGAGACTAAGATTCATTTTGAATCCATACATGAAATTTTTTAAATGTTTCAAAAGATTGCGATTTATCTTTCAACAAGTACACCCAACACATCCTGGTGTAATAATCAATAAAATTCATGATATATTTATTTCCATTTGCAGGAGGAACATCCATAGGGCCGCACAAATCAGAATGAATCGGTTCAAATTTTCTACATGCTCTGGAAGTAGGATCATGAAAAGGTTGTCTACTTTTTTTTCCAAGGATACAAGCATCACATTGCTTCAATTTCCTAGGAATTGTAGGCAAACCAAAAACATCATTCTTTCTTAACAAACAGACATTGTCATAATTAATATGGCTAAATATAGCATGCCATAAAAAACTAGATGGAATTATACCTTAGTCATGAAGAGAGAGGTACACAATAGTGTGTGTATGGAAAGATGTCCCATTTAGCTTCAATAGTCTTCCATCCTCTATTCCGGTCATGACAACCATGTTTCCAGAATCCTTCCTTATCTCAACTTTGCCACCGATCATATGAATAGAGTGTCCTTGCTATCTGATGTGCAAAAGGGACAACAAGTTGCTTTGCGGCTCTAGAAGATAGAGTACATTGTGTAGAATAAAATTTGGGATTCCAAGAAACATAAGCATGATGGTGCCCATTCCAGAAGGTTTGAGACTTGATATGTATGCAAAGTACACTACACCATATAAATTTTCATCGAAGTTTTCGAAGGAATATGTTCAAAACGTCACGTGAGAGGTTGAGCCTATGTTAATAAGCCATGCATCTCACGAAGAAGAAAATGAAGTATTAAATAGATCTTCAATTACTCGTATATTGCAATAGGAAACAACACAATGTACATGTGCTTTACCTTCAACTGATTTTGAATTTTTACCTTTTTTTTCTTTGATCTTCTCCCATGGAACTCTACAATCAGTTGCTTCATGTGACCCATTCATTCCACAATGGGTACAATGAAGGTCATATTTTTCATGGGGATTATGCCAACCCCCCTGCATCTAAGCTTCTTCTTTTTGCATTGTTTTTTACCGCCTTCATGTTGTCCATCAAATGATGTGCTTTCAAGACCCTTATTTCCAAATGAAGAAGGTGTAGAGAGTCCACCAAAGGTACAATGTTGATGCACCAAGAATATAATATGGATGCACTAAAAAAATTAAACAATGGAACCAAGCTAATGCATTGTACAATGTGATGAGAGTCAAGCAAATTTATCACGACGGTCTGAAAACCATGAAGGAAGAAACAAAGATAGTCAAGAAAAATTTGTATAATGGTGAAACTGTCTCATGAGTATGCCTGGTAGGGGGGAAAGCAAATCTTCTTGTAGGACATGGTCGAGACCATGAGTTGCAATGATTGGTGCTTGAATAACTTAGTAATCTTACCAGGGACACATCCAAGTATCCATTATTGCGAAAAGACTGGAAAGATGATTCACTCTCTCAAGTATCTCTCTAAAACATATTAGGGTACAAGAAAAATGGTCATCATGATCTCATGAGGATGCTATAGCATCAATTCGCCTCTATAATAAAATGCGGTCTGAAGTCCATGAACATAAGTACGACAAAGGTATTGATTACTGTTGTGATTTTGAACACAATCACCTTCTTCTAATTGAAAAAAAAAAGAGCGATGGAAAGGATTTGAATATGTCCTTCTAAAAATCGTTTGATACCTAAACTCCCACTAACACACTCCCATGCGAAATTATGTAGATACCAACAATGTTTCAATCAGAGATACCAAATTGTATGGGTCAAGCAATAGAACTGTGTGATAAAATTTAGGGTTGGATCGCTAGATGGGGAAGTAAGGTGATGAGTCGACCCAAACCATAATCAACAACGTAAGTGGTCAAGACAATGAAGTCATGAGACAATAAATAATGTGAGAATAGAGTGAATGTAAATTTCCAGAGATTAGGTTTTGAGCAACATCAAGTTTAGGGTTTCAGGATGAGAAAAAATGACAACAAAAGATAACAAAGAGACAATTGACGGTCTTGATCATCGGTGGAAGGTATATTGACACATTCTAATCTTAGAAACCTAATTCCAAGGTACCAGAGATAATATGGCAAAGACAATCCCTACAAAATCAAACTGTGAAGGCAAAGATGGTAGAGGGTGTTTTCTACAGATGAGAGAAAACACTCATGGAGTTATGTTCGGGCTCTAATACCTCTGTTACGAAAAAATGGTAGAAAATATATGATCCAGGCGAAAATTGGTGGCCACCCACTTATTCCACTGGATCAAAACATGGGTTTCCACCTTGGCAATGTTTCTATGGTTTTTCAAGTCCTGAACTTCCGGGGCCATTTTGAGGCCCTAAACGACATTTTTTGGGCACGATAACGCCCAAACTATAGATTAAGGAATGTATGGGCCGAACCAAATATGTACTCCTTGACTAGACCTTTATGATGAGGGATATAATGCCCCAAAAATATATATTATGCAAAAGTTATGCCCTTGCAAAGTTGATGTACCAACGACCCCCATCAGGGCCTGCAAAACTTTTGGCATTTCATCTTCTGGGGTTAGGGTTTTGGATTTTATTTATGTTAAAAAGGCCTCTATATCCTCATTGTAATCACCATCATCTTCTTTCGAATGATCGGAGACATCACATCTTTTCTCGGAGATAAGATGCCACCATTCTAGTGAGTCATTCACTCTATAATTTTACAGTTTCTGTACATTCTCTCATTAATAAAAATTGTGCATTACTGTATCTCTATGTTTATTGCAATATCTATGTATATTTCTTTGTTTTATCTCTACCTTCATTTCGTTCTCAAAATAATCCAGATCAGTGGTATCAAAGTAGGCTACTCCTTTTTGTTTCTTAGTGCATGTCCCTGACAAGGTCAGGGTATAGAGAGTTGGGTCTCGAGCTAGTTTCTCCTGAGCACAACCGCTCTCTCCAGCCCGAGCGGCCTCACATGGTGGATGAGAAGAGGAATGAGGGAGAAAGAGCTTCCATCAAACTATTTCTCTCAAAATCCCTTGAGCAAAAGAGGAATAAGATGTTGGAGAATTTTTTCCAAATACTTCAACGATTGTCGACAATAACAGACATGTCTTCATCAAGTAGTCTCTTTGGAGACACTAACCCATTCAAGGTACAAGTTAATTTTTATATTCCCATATTTGAAGGTCATATCAATGCGGATGCTTTGGAAAAATGGTTAAATTTGCTAGAAGGTTATTTCAATGTACACAATTTTTTCGATAGAGAAAATATCACATTTTCTCTCCTTAAAGCTCTCCCCCATGTCAAAAATTGGTGGGAAACTTAGTGGGAGAAAAATTCCATAGAGGAGTCTCGAATATTTGGGATCGAGCCCACTTGGGAATTTTTTATGGATGCAGTCAAAGAGAAATATTACCTTGTGGGAAACTATGATAACCAGTACAAGAGATGGACCACGTTGCATTAAAAGCGGCACCAAACAGTGCCATAGTTCACAAATAGCTTCCATATCTTGTGCACCAAGCTAGGTCTCAAAGACTCTGAGTGACATCTAGTTCTGAAATAATGCGAGGCTCTACATAGGTACATCCAAACCGAAATGAAGTTTCTATAAATCTCATCATTGGGAGTTGCTTATAGATATGTTGTCAAAGTCGAGCATAAATTTAAGCAATAGAACAAGCGGGAATTTGGGTTTGCAAATTTGCAACAACCAAAGCATGGCAAAGGTAGCCTTAATACACAGAATATCCAACCTCAAGACAACCAGTCCAAGCCTATAGAAAATAAGAGGAACGGGAAGATGAAGAAGGACACTAGGAAGTGGTACAAATTCCACAGGATCCATTGGCACAACACTGATGAATGTCACTCAAAACAGTCATTGGTGGCTGAACTAAAAGAAAGAGAGCTGAGCCCCGACTCAAACTCTGATTCAGATAATAAAATGAGGTAGATAATTGATGCATAACTCATTGCTATTGTCGTGACCACAACAATCCAACCAAAAGAGCCACAGGATCCTTAGGAGGGGGAGCACATTTTCCATTCACAAAGGTGGGTGAAGAGGACCCCGTTTCATTTTATTGTTGATAGTGGAAGCAAGAAGAACCTCATCTCAACAATGGTCGTCAAGCATTTGGATTTGTCGACAACACCACACCCACAACCATACAACATCGGATGGCTCTGCCAGGGACATGATCTTCATGTTAGCCAACAATGTCATCTATCATATGGAATAAGAACCTTAAAGGATGAGGTATTGTGTGAGTTTTCCCCACTGGAAGTGATCTAGGTGGATATCGGTGGCCACCCACCTATTCCAACTGGCTCAAAACAATTTTCTGACAATTTACTATATTTAATAGTTTTTCGGTTCCTAAACTTCCAGGGATATTTTGAGGGCCTAAATGATTTGTTTTTGGGATCGATCACCTCAATGAATTTTTTTTTTAAAATGAACCTCCTCGATGATACCTTTCCAACAAGCTATCATGTGCCCCAAACGAAGATCGTATGCCAAAGTTACGCCCCCGGGAAGTTGATACACCAAACTACCCAAAACGAGGTCCACAAAACTGTTGTCTTTTCATCTTCTGGGGTTATGGTTTTGGATTTTATTTATGTTAAAAATTCCTTGGAGACTCATTGCAACAATCATATTGTTACGAATGTGAGTATCTGTCACATCTCTTCTCAGAGATAAGATACGACCTTTCTAGCGAGTCTTTCACTCTGAATTTTTACAGTTTTGTACATTTTGCTCATTAATAGAAATTTTGTATTACTGTATCTCTGTGTTTATGATTATATTTATGATATATATCTGTTATATTATTGTCTCTCTTGCAATATCTCTGTATATTTTAGTGTTATATCTCCACTCTCATTTCATGTCGAAAATAATCTGGATCAGTGGTATCAAAGCAGGTTTCTCTTGATCATTTTTTCAGTGCATGTCCCCGACAAGGTTTGAGTATAGCATGTTGGATCTCGAGCTTGTCTCTCTTGAGGAAAATCGATCTTAGAAACCCAGGAAACCCTCCATGGAGGAAGAAATTAAAAATGACAGAGAAAGTCATTATATTAATTTATTGCTTGGGAAAGCTCTCACACAACAGAGGGACGAAATGATGGAGAATTTTTTCCACATCCTTCAATGCCCGTCGATAACAACCGGTGCGTCTTCATAAAGTAGACTCTTTGGAGGCACCTCTCCTTTCAAGGTACAAGTTAATTTTGATATTCCCATATTTGAAGGACAAATAGATGCAAATGCCCTAGAAAAATGGTTAAATCTGCTATAAGGTTATATCTTTGTTCACAATTTTTTCGATAGGGAAAAGATCCCCTTATCACTCCTTAAGACTCTCCCTCATGTCAAACATTAGTGGGAAACTTACCCAGAGAAAAGTTCCACAGAGTATTCTAGAATATATGGGGCTGAGCCCACTTGGGATTTTTTCGTGGATGCGGTCAAGGAACAATATTACCCTATTGGTAACTATGAAGACCAGTACATGAGATGGACCATGTTGCATAAAGAGAGGGGCCAAGCAGTGCCAAAGTTCACCAATACCTTCCATAAATTGCACAACAAGCTAGGTATCAAATATTTTGAGAAGCATTTGGTTCTGAAATACCGTGGGGCTTTAGAAAGATACATCTAAACTGAAATGGAGTTTCTGGACATCTCATCGCTGAGAGCTTCCTACCGATATGTTGTCAAAATCAACAAAAAATTTAGGCACTAGAACAAATGAGATTTTGGGTCTGCAAATCCACAAAAACCAAAGTATGATAAAGACAACCCTAACAAATAACCTCCCGAAAACCAGTCCAAGCCACAAGAAAAGAAGGATCATGGGAAGACGAAGAAAGACACTGATAAGTGGTGTGATTTCCACAAAATCCCCTGACAAAACACTGATGAATGTCGCTCAAAAAAATCATTGGTGGCTGAGATCAAAGACAAGGATCTGAACCGTGATTCAAAATATGATTCGGAAAATACTGGCAGAAGAAAGATCATCGACGCAGACCTCACTGCTAATGTTGCGACTGAAACAATTCAACTAGAAGAACCAATAGATTCTGAAGAGGGAGAGCGCTTCTTTCATTCACATATTCTGGTGAAGGGGACCCCGTTGCATTTCATTGTTGATAGAGGAAGCCAAAAGAACCTCATCTCAGTAGAGGTAATCAAATAGTTGGGATTTTCAACAAAACCACACCCACAACCATACAACATCGAGTGGCTTCGCCAGGCATGAGATCTTCGTGGCAGACAATAGTGATGATTTTCATACAACATTCAACCCTTCAAGGATGAGGTATTATGTAATGTTTCCCCACTGGATGTTCGTGATGTTCTATTGGGCCAACCATATATGTGGAAGCACCATGCTATTTATGAGTCTCGAACCTGTAGTTTCATTGTTACTCTGGGGGGTCACCTCTATAGGATACTAGAGGTAGTTCCAACTACTATCCCACCTAAACAGTGCCACAAGGTGGTATCTCATACTACAAAATTCATCTTCTTCACAATCTGTTCAAAAGGTGAACAAAAGAACATTGAAACCATTGTAGCCTCAGTCCAAGCACCTTCTGTCTAGCAGAAGCAGGTTGAAAGGATTGAAGAAAAGCGTAATGATTCCCTTTGCACATAGTTAGAAAATGTCAAACCCTTCCAGCCATAGGTTCATGAAAACCTTCAACAAGCTAAGCAACACAACTTCTCCAGAAAGGTAAGTAGATCACCAAGGTTTAGATTCAACAAGCACTTTCCCCTTTCCCCCAAGAACTCAATGCAATGGAGACCATTTATTCCTAAGGAGGGAGGATTGATCCAAGTGGATATTAGTGGCCACCCACCTATTCCAACTGGCACAAAACAATTTTTTGACAACTTACTATATTCAACAATTTTTCGGTTCCTAAACTTCCGAGGCCATTTTGAGGGCCTAAATGAATTTTTTTCAAGATCGAGCACATTAATGATAATTGAAGACAAAATGAATCTCCTTGATGATACCTTTCCAATGATCTATCATGCGCCGCATTCGAAGATTGTATGACAAAGTTACGCCCCCGGGTCCACAAAACTGTTGGCTTTTCATCTTCCGGGGTTAGGGTTTTGGATTTTCTTTATGTTAAAAAGGCCTTGGAGCCTCATTGTAACAATCATCTTCTTGTGAATGTGAGTAGCCATCACATCTCTTCTCAAAGATAAGCTACCACCATTCTAGTGAGTCTTTCACTCTGTATTTTTATAGTTTTTTACATTTCGCTCATTAATAGAAATTGTGTATTATTGTATCTTTGTTTTTATGGTTATATTTCTGATATATCTCTCTTATATTATTGTCTCTCTTGCAATATTTCTGTATATTTCTGTGTTATATTTCCGCTCTCATTTCGTGTTGAAAATAATCTAGATCAGGAAGTCTTTGATGTTCTGTTAGGCCATCTATATATGTGGATGCATCATGTTTTTTATGAGTCTTGACCCCATAGCGTCATTGTTACTCTGGAGGGTCATCCCTACAAGATACCAGAGGTAGTTCCAACCATTGTACCGACAAAATAATGTCGCAAAGTAATATCTCATATTGCAAATTTTAGCCTCTTCAAAACCCGGTCATAAGAGAAGGACACTGCAACCACTGCATCCTCGGCCAAAGACCTTTCTATCCAGCAGAATTAGATCAAGAAGATTGTAGAAGAGCACAAAGATATTCCTACTACACCTACGGGGGTGCCTCCACACTGCCCAGTCAAACCAAGTTATGATAAATCCCTTCATTTTATTCATGTTTCATATTCATTGATAAATTCCTCCCACACTCAGGTAGATCATCTAGCCATATTGGTTAAACAGATCAAACCCCTCCAACAACATGTTCATAATAGCCTTCAACAAGATAAGTAGGACAACTTCTTTAGCAAGGCAAGCAACTCACCAAGGTTCAGAGTCAACAAAAGATTCATCATGGACTTGATGTAATGGAAACCATTTTTTCCTAATGGGGGAGGATTGATCTAGGAGGAAATTTGTGACCACCCACCTATTCCACTGGCTCAAAACATGGGTTTCCACCTTGGTAGTTTTTCAGGTCCTGAACTTTGGTGGCCATTTAGAGCCCCTAAAGGATGTTTTTTGGGCCATTTTTTTGGGGGGCTGAACGGAATATGTACTCCTCATCTAGACCTTCCGACGAGGTATAGAACCCCCCAAACAAAGATCATATGAAAAATTTATGCCCTTTGGAAGTTAATGTACCAACTACCCCCATCAGGGCCCACAAACCTTTTGGTGTTTCATCTTCCGAGGTTAGGGTTTTGGATTTTATTTATGTTAAAAAGGCCTCTAGATCCTCATTGTAAACACCATCATCTTCTTGCAAATTAGCATAGCCATCACATCTCTTCTCATAGATAAGATGCCCCCATTCTAGCGAGTCATTCACTCTGTAATGTTACAGTTTCTGTACATTCTCTCATTAATAAAAATTGTGCATTATTGTATGTCCATGTTTATTGCAATATCTCCGTATATTTCTTTGTTATATCTCTATCTTCATTTTGTTCTCAAAATAATCAGGATCAATATAACTCCACACTTGATGCATTTACATTCACTAGATAGGTGAATAAATACAAGTAAAATGGTTGTTCATCTTCCATAACAGATGACGCTTCCTATCACCTATGATTGTTCATATTTACATTAATGTTACAATAAATGCAATCATAAGGATTATGTGTCAAAAAAAATTCTTCCAATATGATATGGAACCGATTATGTTGGAGATGTAATCAAGTGGGACACATTGTTGCACATTGTCACACCATGAGATGTTACAACTGTAGTGGGTTTGGCCACAAATCTCAGGATTGTTGGAATTCAAGGAGACAGTCAATGAGGAGTGATTCTATATCATGGAAATAAGAGCACATGTAACTTTGAAGGAATACAATGTTAAAAGGATGGAAGCTCAGAGTATAAGTACAGAGAAATCAAGACACTCTTAGAAGTGGATGAAGAACAATGAACAACCGAACATTAATGAAGGAATAAAGAATCAAGAAAGATTCACTCTTTCTGAAGCATATGTGGGCCCTTGTGGGAGAATTTGCATACATACATGAGGTGACCTATAGAAAGGTCGCGTACATATGTGAGAGGTCCATGGAACAGGTCGCGTACCTCTGGAAAAATCCTCAAGAAGAGGAGTGTACATATGAGTTGCAACATGATTTGATGGTATAACTCAATTTTGCAAGGTCTGATATGGTTTGTTGCAGGTTTTCATGATATTATGCTTTCATGTGTGTTTGATGTATGTATGGTGATGAAATATGGTTGAGTTTTGAAGCTTATTTATCTTGGATGCATGGTACAAACTTTAGTGTGTGGAGTGATGGATTCCTGAGAAGGTATAATGTTGGTTATGTTCTCAATGATGTTATGGCACCTTGTCTATGAGATATATCATGATGATGTGATGTTAGCTAGAGATATATCATTGATCTATTGAGGGACACTCTTACTACATGTTTAGAGGTACTATTGGTTTCTTAGTAGTAGTTGTTGTAGTGAATGGTTGTTAAGGCAGAACTGTCATGGTACATGGTTGGTACATATGTGAGCTCCATTGATATATCTTATGATGTATTGTTAGAGGCATATTATTTGGAATTATTGGTGCATGTATTTGGCATGTGGTTGAGCTACATATTGGGACATGTAGTTGATGAGTTGATGAGGTGGTTATGTTGTACATCATTGATGAGTCATAGCTTGATCTATAGTTGATGCATGATTGGCACCTACTTGGTACATTGTTAGTTAGAGGCACTTTCTAGAAGTATCATTGACACATGAGTTATGGTTGATATGGCATATGTATATGGGAACACATCTTGATTATGGTACATCTTGTTGATGTTTGGTGCATGGTTGATGCACTTGTAGATGGTATATGATTGTGGGTGATAGTACTTGGATAAAGTACATCATTGGTATTACTTGTTTATCATATACTTTGATACATGATGTAAAGGATAGTTGAGACACTTGTTATGGTGCATTGATTGATGCTTGATGGTTACATTTCTTGACACATGGCTTGTGGAACTTGGTTCATGGTAGAGGCATATCATGAGTGATATGACACTTGTTTGAGGAACATGGTTGGCATGCTATACAGTTGATGATGTTGATGATCTTGATATATGGTTGTTACATAGTTGGCACATGTTCTTGGCATATGGTTGATACACTCCATTGATGATATATTATGGAATATTTTATGGTGATGATGTACATGATTGATGTGCATGGTTGGAACATGGTATGGCACATGGTGTACATGGTTGATGTTTTTTTCATGATTCATTTTTGACATATCTTTTTGATGCATGAGATAGTATGTATGGCATACACTTGATGTATGGTATGACACGAGTTTGAATGGTTGATGCATGGACAGGTCCAAGGATCATCATAGGTAGAGAAGATCATTCTTGAGTAGTTGATCTATGTTCCATTTGAGAAAAATTATTTGCAGTAGAAGTAGATTATAGTGGTAACATATTTTTCATCTTGCAGAGAAGATAGGGGGAGACATACCCACATGGGGATTTATTATTCTTCCCATGATTGGTTACATATGTATGATTCCGGGTGGAGAGATGATGTTACCAACATTGCATCAAAGTGATATCCTTTTTCAAAGGGGGATAGATTCATTAGATGCATGGAGAGCAACCCACATGACAACGTAACTAGGAGGAGCAGCCTCAAGGACAATTTAGTCAGGATGAGCAACCCCAAAGAGATATATCATTTTCCATTGATGTCAAAGGGGGATATATAGTCACATTGATGTGGAAAGATGAAAATTGATGAGGAGCGATAATCACAGAGGGAGAATGCACATTTCCATGTCTATGTGTTGCCATCAATGATTGGTGTTGACATCAATGTTGGTGTTTCCATCAATGCCAAAGGGGGAGATTGTTGTACTATGTTGTCATTGATGTCAAGTATTTTCATTGATGTGTAGATGGATTGATAGTGATGTGTTTTCATTGATGTATGATGGGTTTATATCTATATGGATCGATGTGTAGATGGATTAATGTAAAGGTTGATCATTATTGTATCATTGTATCATTGATGTCTTGTCATGGTTGATAGGAAGTACCAAATGGATGAACTCCAAGTTGGTCCCCTTATGGTGAAATAACTCACGGCAAGACGCTTTGTGAAGTCCAAATGGTTAGGTGGTTGAGTAGTCCTAACAATGTGGTTAAGGAACCCAAGTTTGATTGAGGAATAATGTAATGAAGATCAATGAATTTGCAAGTGAGACTATTCTAGATGGATAGTGCTTGTCATGCCATTTTCGGTGATATGTGGAACATCAAATAACTTCTCACGGTTAGAGAGTTATGGCCATGTGAAGTTGGAGAAACCTCACGAGTTATCTAGAAGCCCCTAGAAGGTTAAAGAAGTCAAATTATTCTAGAAGCTCCTAGAAGAATTTGACCAGTCAAAGTGGTTAGTCATGGGTTAAGTGGTTGCAACAAGAAAACAATTAAAAATAAATTAGTTGCAACTAGAAGTGGAAAGTTTACTATTTTTGGAAAGTGGTTGTAAGTGGACAAGTGGTTAGAAGTGGGTTAGCCCTAAAATAAGGAAGTTGGGTAAAGTTAGTTAAAAGATAATTCCTTGAGGAAGCTACTTGGAGAGTATAAATAAGAAAGAAAGGGTATTTTATTTTGATCGATCTAATTGAGAATATTGAATATCCATTATTGTGAAAGGTTATTTGGAAGGTATTATTGATAGATCAAATTTGTGGTAGAAAATTCGTGACAAAACAATCACGGCAGCAAAACCACGATAGAAAAATCATGGCTGCAGGATCACGGCAACAGAATCGCAACAACAAAATTGTGATAGTAGAATCGCGACAACAAAACCACGGCAACAGAATCACGAAAAAATAATCGCGACAACTTATGGTATTTGGTTTATGGATAGAATGGTGTATTTCTAAAGGTACCTTGTTGGTTATCTTGGTGATATTTTTGAGAGTTGTCTTGATGATTGGTCTTGGTGAGCAAATCTGATATGGATGATGAGATTGATGTGACAGGTTGTGCTGTGCATAGGTTATGCACTTGTGTTGGTATAGATTGTTGGTACAGTTTGACATATTGTTTTTTGTTTACAAGTTGGGTCTTATACTTGAGATTTGGATTCCTCACATCTCAGTTGGTGCTGAGATCTGCGGGCTGGGTCTTGCATTGAGAGTTGGTTCTCTCTTTGAGATAGTTCTATTTTCAATTGGTGCGAATAACCCCCGAGGTTGTAGTATGTTGTAACACATAGTACAAAAATTTTACATATAGATATCTTGTATCCTTTGTGTTCTTTATGGTGATGATTTATTGTTGAGATATGTTTACATGCAAACAACTATTTGTGAATGGAAGTAATTATGTTTGAAGTGGTTTCTAACTAAAGTTTTGAAAGAAGTGTAAACGATCCCTACACTGATTCACCCCCCCCTCTCAGCGTGGTCGATGTGTGAAACAAGATGTCCTTTGTACATGGCTCATTCAACTTCTTGATGAACTCTTGTGAATGTAAAACTTATAATTTGTTAGGTACCTCTTGTATAAATTTCAATACAAATTAAGTATTTCCTATGATTCTCTTGATCTAACAATTATATGCCACTGTTAAATACATAATCGATTCTACTATTATTCTTGCAGAAAATTAAACCATGATCACAAAGTGAAATATCAAGAACACATAACACAGAAGTTTTACCGGGAAAGTGTAAAGCTAAAAAGCCCACTATCATATATTATGTATATCATGGATCATGAAACAATCTCATACAAAACTCTAATCCAAGAGATCTCAGTACAATACAATCGTCTCACACTGTCATACAAAAACTTAGCAAATACATGTGCCAATTTTTCTGTCCAGATAGCCTGCCTCCTCTGCACAATCCCTGCAATTAGAATTCACACAATTGAATCAAATTGCCTAGTTTGCACATGCTCATGAGCATGTCCACTACATGTGTGATTGCATGAGTGCACTTCACTCAAATCACAACTGATAGCCAAACTATCCCTTTAACCTTTTATCTCAACTGGGTCTCCACTGGATCTGACATGCATGTAGTTAACCGTGGCGAATCTTCAATTTCATGTGAGTTCACTGATTTGAATTAATTCATTGAACTCTCACTAGCACAATTTTAGTTACAACTAGTACAATTGAGCTTAACTCATTGAACTACACTTATAATTCTATTACAACTAGTACAACTGAGCTTAACTCACTGAACTACACTTATAATTCTGTTGCAACTCCAAATCACTCAGTTATAAATGAGATAATAGATTAATATTTATTGTCCAATTTATTTAAGGGAAAAGTAAATTAGACACATGTTTCTTGTTGAATTTTCAACACTCCCTCTCAACAAGAAAGAGATCATCCTTCACCC
>SNQJ01S0192494.1:0-15703 GCA_010110895.2 Picea sitchensis
ATTGGGTTGGTACAACAAGCTGTAAGGATAGAGTGTGACAGTCATAGTGCAATTTTTCTGGCGAAGAACCATGCTTATCATTCAAAGACAAATCACATTGATGTTCAATATCACTTTGTGAGAGACATGATTGAAGAAAAGAAGGTATCACTGATGAAGGTGGACACTTTGAAAAATGTTGCAGACTCATTAACAAAATCTGTGAGCACTGAGAAGTTCTCTTGGTGTAGAGGATCCATGGACATTGCTGCCCTAGATTTTTGACTATGTTACCCTGTAACCCCCTGTATGCAAAGAAAACAACAAGTGGGAGAATGTTGGGTATGTGTTATATTCTTTTCATGAGAAAACAACAATTTTTTCTGCCTCGGGAAATGTGACACCTACCTCAAGAAACATGTCATGTATTTAGGTGGTTTTTTCAACACATGGTTTGTGCCGATGGTTTTTTGTTTCCAGTTAAGGAATTAAGGTTTTGGACTAATCCAGGTCATTGGGTTAGGGTTTTGGATGCCGCTAGCTCCTATATGTATATTGTATTGTAAACAATGTAACACAATGACTGCATGTAATATATGTTGGTTTTCCCAGTTTAGGTTTCCAGGGGGGAAATATCTTTGTAATGTTTGTATTTTCCATTGTATCTTTTATGTTCTTTTTTGAATATCTGTTTACAATAGAAATTGTAAAAGGTTAGAATTTACAATAATCCCTACAATCCTTATCACCATGCCCCACATATTTATAGAAAGTGCAGTAAAGATTTGTAGGTGTTTGGACATATTTTTGCAGGTAGTAGCATTCACCAGGTGATGTCTATTTCTACAAACCTCGCACCGAGGTAGGGTAATCTACTTCAAAGGGCTCGGAGCTCCAGAGGCCAAGTATTCATGAAATAGGGGATAATGCTCCTTGTCATGGCCCTCTGATTTGCATATGATACACCATATATCTTCTCTTTTAACTTTTCCCTTTTCTTTATTCATATCTTCGACCTGAAATGATAAGCTAGTTAGTTGACTCAAAATTTGTCTCATACCTAAGTTGGATTCTCCCATAGGGGTTGATTCTAATTTCATGACGATCTCCAATGCCTCAGCCCGTGAAGCAATCTTTTGTTGCATTAGAGGGAATCTGATGTGTGGCAAGAGGGCAACAATGAACCATTCTTTATTCTCTTCGTCTGGAATATGAAAACTCAAATGGCCTGTCAAGGTCTTAAACCTCTTATCAAACTCCCAAACAAGATCAACTAATCTCTTCTTGATTTCTTTCAGCTCTGTAATTCACTGTGACTCCGACTTGGGTTTCTTGAATTCGACAATCAACACATTCTTAATGGCATTCAACGGTTTAGACTGTGCAACTACTTGGACAAATTTCATGTACCATCTTAGTGCGTTGTCTCTTAGGGTAGTACTAAACTGATCTCTCTTAACTTCTTCGTTAGTGACACTCTTAATACTCCATACAACTTCACATAAAAACCAATGTTGATCAAGATCTTCAGATCCATCTCCCCTAAAGGTGGGTAACCTCATCTCATCTACCATAGATCTTCCTATATTTCTTGACTGAGTATGCATTGAACCACTTGTACCAGTTCTCTAAGTGCTCTGATAACATAGTTTACTCTGGTTACTTAACATTGCTAAAACAATAGGAGGAGTAATAATACTTACTTCAACAGAAGGCACAGTTATTGAAGTTTCTGACTCTTCTTGGTGAGGTTCTTCAGTCTTCTCTTCCTCTACCCTAGCAGTCTATGAATGTTCTCTGTTCACTACCTCTTCTTCTTCTCCACTGTAGAACCCTTCGTCTTGTTCCAGTGGTTCATGGCTCTGTTCAAACAAGTTCACCAGAGGAACCTCTCTCAAGGCCCTCCCACTGCACGTATGTCCAACCTCTATTTCTTTGTCACTGTTTGAGTTCTTGAACATTAGATTTTCAATATAATCAATTATTGTATCTTCAATATATTCTTCTCATGCAATAGCATCTTGATATGCAACTTCAAAAAATGTAAAAATTTTCCTCTAGGTCCCTTAAAGAAATATCTCTCTGCTTGGCTATACGACTCTACTCTATCAACAACAAACTCAGTAATTTACCCTCTAATAATACTATCGAACCAGTGATCTACTACTCCTAAAATGACGTTATTAACTTTCTTGACCTTCTTGATTAGCTTCGAAGACCAAACCACATGTGGTCTAGATCTGATCTCAAACTGGGTATTTCCTAATTTGGCTAACCACTCGTATAGCTCCTGATGAATCCCTCCAAACAAAATCTCATGTATATCAGTGAAGATATACCTTCCAGCCAATATTTTGTACTAAGATTAAGGTTCTTTTTCTGAGCTTCAATGAATTCCTTTTCTTGTTCCTCTATCCACCTCTGAATCTCTATCTTCGATGGAAACCGCCTTGACATTCCCTCAAGAATATCCCGGTCCCAGCAACGGAACCATTTGTTGGCACAGAGGAAGACCTAGGTGTCAGCTCTAACAACGCACCAACAAGCCTTAACTATTGGCCCTTTTGGAAACACCTACGAAGAAGATGTAGTCTCACATGACGTAGCATTGATAGGGGGTTGTAGGACATAGGTGTCTACAACCAGAGGAAATGCAAGTGGATTCAAGGCAACAACACACAGCCACCTAGTTATTCTTACCAAGCATAAACCTACTTCGCATAGTTATATTTTGGATCTAACATAATAATGCAATAACAGGATAAAAAAAGACAAAAGGACACAAAAACAACCACGTAGACACAAAATATGTGTGGTTCACCCTCTCCCTAGGGCTACGTCCACAGAACTGTGTTTCTTGATATTATTTGAAAACATACAGTTCTATTTGCGTTCTTAGCTTGCAAATATCTCTCTCTTTCTCTTCTTCTCTCCCCTCCCTGCGCACCCAGCTACAGGGTTGATATTCACACCCAGCTAAAAAACTTACAATACCAAAAGGCTCTCACACATAGCACTTCTCTCTCACACAATAACAACCCCTCAACAATGATGAACCTTTTCTCACTTCTCCCAATCTTTATTTATACATTACAATGACTCACCGACAATCTTAGGCCGAAACCTAGGTGTCCAAACCCTAAAATACCAAAACCGTAGGTGTCTAAAACCGTAGGTCAGCTTGACCCACGTTTTTAGGGATTCGTCAGCCTGTCTTTCCTTCTTTCCCATGAGGTGCTCCAAAGCATCCAATGGTGTATTTTTCCGCTTGTTGAGTTGTCCAAGATCTATCTTCCTTGATTACCTATCTTCCTTGATCTTCTCATCCAACGACTCATTTTCCCTTACTTCACTCCTTCCTTTCTACTTCTTTGGCTTACTTCGACCCATTCTCAGTCACTGTGTCTTCCGTGAGCTCAGAATTCGTCTTTTCTCTTCCTTTTTCTTTGCTTTCTTTCTTAGTCCATAACCAAGGGCCAACATGTGTTTATTAGGCCAGAGAGCCTAGGTGTTAAAGGCCAGGAGCCTAATTTTCTATATGTAATTATGCAGAACATTAATAAAGATTAAACATCGCTGTGTGCAGACTGGCCATGAAGAAAGAGTGATGGGGTACTAAGATTCCATAGGGTGGGCAAGGGAAAAGGGGTTGAAAGGTTGGAAAGAGGCGCTAATATTAGAGGCTTAAGTCCTTGATAATAATAATTTATTATTATTCCAAAGCTGTGTGAAAGACATGTTTTTATCCTAAGTCCTGGGAAAGCCATCATGTGCAAAAAGGGAAGGCATGCGGCTCCAAGAAGACAAGTGTCGACCTGGGCACATGCAGTTAAAAAGATGTAGTGTCAGCTATGTTGGGGGTTCACTTACCATTTTCCATCCTCCGTGAATTGGGTAGAGTCTTTGCAAGTGCCCTCTGCATACCCTCACGCATTCATGAAAACCAGAACCATCAAGCCTACTGATGTATTCCCATGAAATCTCATGGCCTCTGTATTCAACCTTTGCAATATTCATGCATGCATCTGAGACCTGAAATCTGTGAGTCATTCTATGTCTTCTGAGGAACCTGACACCTAGGTAATCACCTTAGTCGTGTCGTTTTTTAACGTGGGATTTTTCCACCTATGGTGCCATGCCCATATGTTGTTGCTACTGACATCCCTATGTGAATGAGTGTTGAACCATTGTTTTTTTCATCACCTGACTGGAACTAAGTCGAAGAGTGTGTTGAAGAAGCAAGTTGTCAGGTCCATGGTAGAAGAGGAAGGTTGTTAGGCCTGTGAGCATCTCTCTCTAGGTGAGAGAGTTTGTTGGGAAGTGGTTTTCTCCCAGAGAGAGTCAAGCACCAGCTACAGAGCTCTGAGAATTCCTAATCCATCATGTTGTCAAGACCCAAAGAGCGAGGTGAAGCAGTCTATGGACTGTGTGAAAATGAAGGTGTATACTCCTGGGTGGAATACGCATGTGGTGAATGAGATTTTGTGAGTAGTGGGCATAAGAAGGATCCTGGAGAGAATCCTTCTGGTTGTATTGTGCAACTTTCCTATAACCTCAACCTATTCTAGGATTCCCTTGCCCTAGGTGGATATTGGTCCTAGCTTAGGAGTGAACCACTGTTGAGCATCATGAGCAGTGTGATCTAAGGTTGGGAGGTTTATGGAAGGTCTGCACGTAGTTGGTGGAGTTACTCTAGTTTAAAAGATAGGTATCATTTCTTTGTTTAATGTATATGGTATGCATGTCTGTGATGCTTGTATGTTTTCATGTATTTTTTGCATGTATTAATTGTTGTTAATTCTATTTATAGTCTGTATGATGATAGTAACTCTATGTTAAATGTGTTAATTTGATTTAATGCATATTATATATAAGTGTATGTTCTATAGTAGTGGCATTGCCTATCCTGTTGGTGGTCAGGGATGTTACAATATGGTATCAAAGCCATGGTTTCAACACTGAGCCTAGATGGGTCGGATAAGTGGTCTTTGGACCCAAGGTTTTGAGTGGAAATGGTGTTTGGAAGAACCAATTTCAAAACTTAGAATTTTTCTGAGTGCCAAGGGGTTACTTGGTCTTGTTACTAATCTCAGGAGGAGTAGAGGTAGAATAAAACCGCAATCAGCATGGTATTTGACTACAGAGAGAGAGGGCTCAACACTTAGGGTGTTGGAGCCATAGGATCTATTCGGAAGGAGAGGAAAAACCTTTACAACTATCAGATATGGAGAAAGTACAAAAAGGATAACCTACAAGCACTTCGGACTTCACGACGTTGGTGAAACTGAATGCAAAGGTAAGAGAAAGTTTGAAACCCTAAGCTTCAAAGTCCGAAGGATATTTACACCATAGATCGTAGGAAAATATCCTGACCGTTAGATCTGTGTCTAGGAACGAAAAGGAAAGTCACTTCAGAGGATTTCAGGTGTGGAGTGTGACAAACGGATGAAGTCTTGAAGGTCGAAGTAGATCGCAACCATCCATTGTGAAGGACACACGTCAAGAGATCATGTACTTCGAGTGGAAGTACTTCGTGAGGAGTAAAGTGTTGTGAGTTTGAAACTCCCGAATCCTGAAGTGTGGAAGTCCCTCATAGTTGTTGATCATGAAGGAGGACACGCATCGGTAGATCGTGAACTCCGGGGGAAAGCACTCCAGGAAAAAGCGAGTGTAGAGGAGTTGAAACTCCCGAAGCCTGAAGATTCGAAGTGGTGAGTCATGATGATGTCACCTGGAGGTGACGTGGCCACATGGGATGTGTGCCACATGTCAATGATTTTAGAACCCGTGGAAGATTGAAATGGAATTTGGAATGTGCCGAGTGTCACCCATCTGAATGGGTCACGTATCAGTCGCTAGTATTCCTCCATGTAACATCTTGTATGAGAAGGGTTAGTGGGGCACGAGGTTACATAACGTAGTTAAAGGTCGGAGGACCCATAGTGGCGTTGATCACAATACATCAATATCAATGTCTAGGAGACATTGCGGGGACTCAAGTTGCACAGAAGCTAATTCTCCAAGGCAGTTCCGCAATCAAAACCATAGTTTCACTGAGGGGTTACGTGTCAGCATCAGAAGACTTGCGGGATGAAAGGAGGATTACTCCAAACCACCGTCGCATGCCCCCGCAATTGGAAAAATGTTAATTAATGTGACGTAATGACATCACCAAAGGTGATTGGGAAGGTTCAGAGATTAATAGTTCAGATATACGAATGCCAGATACTCTGAAGCTCCAAAGTCTCAGAACTCAGACACCTGAGGTTCCATAGTGAGTGTCATCCATCAGATGTTGAGTAGATGTGGACAGTTGATCCACCCTACTGCACAAGTTCAGTAACTCAGAACTCCTAGTGATTTTTGTGTGGTGCTTGGAAATCTTCTGAAGCCAAAGATCGAAGGCTCTATTAAGCGCTTATTGATCTAGTTCTTGGTCATGACCCATGGTGGCATGGTTTCGGGAGTGAGGAAAAGGGGCTAGTGCCTGAAAACTTCACAGAGCAGAGCCCCAAAAGGAAATGGAGTTTGAAAGCTTTCTTGAATTATATTGGTTTATGAATGTTATGGAAATTGTTAAGGAATGATGGTCTGACAAATTATGGTTGAATGCATGTTGTGTCTGTAGAGTTTAACGAGTGTTAGGACTACACTAAATTTCCACTGAGTACAGAGAAATGGAAGAGGCACAGACTACTTCCAGTTTAGAGAATGAAGCAAAAAGAATGGATGTCCATTTGAGAGTTGAAGGATCGAACTCCAACTAACATGGAGAAGAGATAGATAAGGAAGCGTATATGATGAAAATCATTGATCGATTACATTTTGATGCCCATAATAACCGAGTAGATAACAATAATCTTATGAAAGATAAGGAACAACAGGGTGAATTCAACTTAAATTTGATGTGAAGCCTAGAAATGATCGAAAAGAAGTTGGATAATGAGGGTGATTCAAGAAAAACAAGGAGTCGTGGACCCCCTGAGAGGAAAAGAAGATCAAGAAGCATTATCAGGCATCATCGTCACTCCTCGAAACACTCCAATAAGGAGGCACACAGAAGTTGAAGCCCATCTCCTACCAGAAAACATAGGAGATCTGGAGTGGATGAACTAAAGGGAGAAATGAACAAGATTAATCCTCCTACATTTGATGGAGAACATAAGAAGGAGGAATATGCAGCGACATGGTTGCTTGGCATGAGGAAATATTTCCAACTACAGAACTATTCCTCTCATGTTGAACGAAGAATTGCATTGTATCAACTAAAAGGAAAAGAATCCATGTAGTGGGATCAACTTGTGCAGGTGAAACACATTAGAGAGAAAGATATCACTTGGAAATAATTCAAGAGGTATTTCGAGAATAAATACTTGACTAAGAGATAATATGATAGAAATATGAAAGAGTTGTTTGAATTCAAACTAGGCATCATGATCATTGATGAATATGAGCGAAGGTTTTTGGAATTACTAAAGTATGTTTTGTTCATCAAAGATGAGACTCTCAAGATTCAAAGGTGTCTGAGTGGACTTCCACCTTCCATTAGGGACAAGATTCAGTATGATGACCCTAAGACTATGGAAGAAACTATAAGAGGAGTGAAATGCTTATATGAACAGAAAAGAGAAAAGCCTACTTTTCGAAAGGCTTGGGATGACCAGAAGAAGTTCAAGAAAGAGCAGAGGCAGAAGGGAAACAAACCTTCCTTTTTCAAAAATAGTCCTCAAGGAAAACCATCATTTAGAGAACCGAGAATTGCTGACGTAGGGGGGAAAGGCCAAGGCAGATGCCCATTTAGTGTTGGAGCTGTCAAGGGAACCACAAGTATAGAGATTGTCCCCATAAAAATGGAAAATTGAGAGTTTTCCATAATGTTCAGCAAGCTAAAACAGTGGAGGACATGGGCAGTAGAATACCAAGAATCTACGCAGCCCTGGACAACAAGCAAGCAAAATATCAGTCGCACATGATTGAAGTGGAAGGTATGATCAACAACCATGCCTTTACTATTTTAATTGATTAAGGGATAGCCATAGTTATATAGAGCCCAGGGTGGTGGAAAGTTTGCAATTGTCAAGAAGCAAACATGGAAAATATTGGTTAGTGCAGTTGGCTACAGGAACCAAGAAAAAGGTGACAGAGTTGGTTAAGTCTTGTCCAGTGGACATGAATAGACTGAACACAAGGGCTGAATTGAACATTATTCATTTAGGTTCTTATGACTGTCTAATTGGGATGGATTGGTTGGACCAACACCATGCCATCTTGGACTGTCATAACAAGGCATTCACTTGCCTAGATGAGGAAGGAAATCAGAAAACAGTCCAAGGAATTCCTAGAGCTATTGCTATCAGATAAATATCAGCAATGCAACTGAAGAAGTGCTACAGGAAAGGTTGTCAATTATCTGCAGCCCACATGGAGGAAGAATCTGAGGATAAGGTGTCAAGTATTGAAGACCATGCGGTACTAAAAGAGTTTGAAGACATATTCCAGGAACTACCAGGACTACCCACGAAGAGAGATATTGATTTCTTTGTAAACTTGATGCTTGGAGAAGCTCCAGTGTCAAAAGCTCCCTACAAAATGAGTACACTAGAGCTAAAAGAACTGCAATTGCAACTTGAATAGCTTCTAAAGAAGGGGTATATACGCCCAAGTGTGTCACCTTGGGGTGCCCCGATCCTATTCGTGAAGAAGAAGGATGGGATTTTGATTGTGTATCAATTTCAGATAATTGAACAAAATGACTATAAAGAACAAGTATCTTTTGCCAAGGATTGATGATCTCTTTGATCAATTGAAGGATGCCAAGATATTTTCAAAAATAGATCTTAGATCAGGATATCACCAAGTAAGAATAAAGGATGAAGACATCTACAAGATTTCCTTGAGAACAAGGTATGGTCATTATGAATTCAATGTGGTTCCATTTGGGTTGTCGAATGCAACTGTTGTTTTCATGTGTTTAATGAATGGTGTATTCAAGGAATATCTAGACAAGTTTGTCATAGTCTTTTTGGATGACATCTTGGTGTATTCCAAGTCGGAGGAAGAGAATGAACATCATCTAAAGATGGTATTGCAAGTGCTAAGAGAGAACCAACTGTATGCCAAGTTGAGCAAGTGCACATTTTATCAAAATAAGATCTATTACTTGGGGCATATTATTTCAAAGGATGGGATAGTTGTAGATCCTGAGAAGATAGAGGCCATCAGAGAATGGCCAGCGCCTAAGAATGTGACAGAAGTTAGACCCTTTATGGGTCTAGCTGGCTACTACAGAAGGTTCAATGTGGGATTCTCTAGGATAGCTCACCCCATCACTTCCTTGCAAAGGAAGGAGAAGAAGTTTCAGTGGACAAAAGATTGTGAGAAGCTTCCAACAATTGAAGCAATTGTTAACCAGTGCTCCAATCCTGAGTATTGCAGATCTGAATGAAGACTTTGTAGTGTGTACAGATGCATGCAAAGAAGGACTGGGAGAAGTCCTTATTCATAATCCAGAAAGTTGAAAGAGCACGGAAGGAGCTATGCAACTCATGATTTAGAGTTGGCAGCCATAGTACACGCTCTAAAGAAATGGAAGAATTACCTCATGGGAAGGAGTTTTGAACTGAGGATAGACCATAACGTTCTAAAGTATTTTTTTGATCAACCAACCTTGAATGCTAGGTAGAGTAGGTGGTTGGATTTTCTTTGTGAGTATGACTTTGATATCAAGCATATCAAAGGAAAGGAATACAAAGTGGTTGATGCACTCAACAGGAGAGTGCATAAATTACATGCTACATCCATTAGCATGTACCAAACTGATATTAAAGGCATAATTTCAGAGGTTGCAAATGTAGATTTATAGTATAGGGATTTGGTATCAAAGCTACATCAAGGTGAGATGCCACAGAAAGTGGAAAATTATAAATTGGAAGTCGATAGAACACTTATGTACAAGAACAAAATTTATGTACCTAATGTCCAAGACTTGAAAATTATGATTTTGAAAGAAATGCATAATGTGCCTTATGTTGGGCACCCTGGATATCAGAAAATTGTGGCAAACCAAGAGCCATTAATTTTGGTCAGGTATGAAGAAAGAGATTGCAGAATACATCGGCAAATGTATGGAGTGCCAGAAGGTTAAAGATGAGCACAAGAACCCAACAGGGTTGTTGCATCCTTTACCCATTCCTGAGTGGAAGTGGGAGGTAGTGACAATGGATTTCATCATAGGATTGCCCAGAACAGGAAAGGAACATGATTCAATCATGGTGGTGGTGGAAAAGCTTACGAAAGATGCCCATTTTATTCCATTGAAGACTACTCACAAGGCAGCTAATGTTGTCGATATCTATATGAGGGAAGTAGCAAGATTGCATGGTGTTCCCAAGACAATTGTGTGTGACAGAGACCCGAAATTTACCTCGAAATTTTGGAAAGGGTTGTTTAAAGGATTCAGAACGAATCTGAATTTCAACACTACTTATCATCCTGAGTCTGATGGGAAGACAAAGAGGTTGAATTGAGTAATATAAGACATGCTAAGGATGTATGTGATGGAAAAACCATCTAAACGGGAAGACTACCTACACTTGGTAGAATTTGCCTACAACAATGGGTATCAATCATTGTTGAAGATGAGCCCATTTCAAACACTTTATGGAAGAAAGTGCAATACTCCAGTAAGTTGGGATAATCCAGCTGATAGAGCAGTAGTTGGGCTAGAGTTTCTCAAGGAAATGGAAGAGAAAATGTTGAATATTAAGAAGAATTTGAAAGCTACCCAAGACAGGCAAAAGAGTTATGCTGATAAAAACATAACCCACAAAGAGTTTAAAGTGGGAGAGCATGTTTTCTTGAAAGTAAAAGCTAACAGAAGTTCCCTGAAGCTGGGAAACTGTGCCAAGTTGGAAGCCAGATTTTATGGTCCATTTGAAATCCTAGAAAGGTTTGGACCAGTTGCATATATGATTGCATTACCTGCATCCATGATTGTACATAATGTGTTTCATGTTTCATTGCTTAAGAAATATATACCTAATGCTAATCATGTTATCGATTGGAATGTGATACAAGTGGAGCAAGAAGGTGTCTTGCAAGTGCATCATGTGCGCATATTGGAATTCAAAAGAAAAAATCTCTGGAATCAAACCATAGGTCTTGTAAAGGTCTAGTGGACCTAGTACGGTCCTGAGGACATGACATGGGAGCATGAAGATGCTATGCTGGTAGAATACCAACATATTTTTGAAAAATTTGAAAATCGTGTTGATGTTTTATAAAGAGTTGCACTGAGGACAGTGCAAAAACAAGGGGAGGGGATTGTAATACCCCAAGGACGTACCCCAATTATATTATGAATTGTAATCATGTTTATGAATTGTAATCATGTTTTGTAGGCTGGTGAGATGAGTGTTGATAAGTTGGTGGGCTTATGTGTTTATTAGGCCAGAGAGCCTAGGTGTTAAAGTCTAGGAGCCTGATTTTGTATATGTAATTATGCAGAACATTCATAAAGATTAAGCATCATTGCGTGCAGACCGACCATGAAGAAAGAGTGATGGGGGACAAAGCTTCCACATGGTGGGTAAGGGAAAAGGGGTTGAAAGGTTGGAAAGAGGGGCTAAGCTTAGGGACTTAAGTCCTTGAGAATAACAATTTATTATTATTCCAAAGCTGTGTAAAAGACATGTTTTTATACTAAGTCCTGGGAAAGGCATCGTGTGCAAAAAGGGAACACATGCAGCTCCAGGAAGACAAGTGTCAACCTAGGCGCATGCAGTTAAAAAGATGAAGTGTCAGCTATGTTGGGGGTTCACTTACCATTTTCCATCCTTCGTGAATTAGGTAAAGTCTCTGCGAGTTCCCTCTGCATACCCTCACACATTCTTGAAAACCAGAACCATGAAGCCAACTGGCGTATTCCCATGAAATCCCATGGCCTCTATATTCGACCTTTGCAATATTCACGCAAGCACCTGAGACCCGAAATGCATGAGTCGTTCTTTGTCTTCTAAGGAACCTGACACCTAGGTAATTGCCTTAGCCATGCCGTGCTTTAGCATGGGTTGTTTCCACCTGCGGTGCCATGCCCATATGTTGTTTCTATTGTCATCCCTGTGTGAATGAGTGTTGAATCGTTGTTGTTGTCCTCACCTGAATGGAGTTGAGTCAAAGAGTGTGATGAAGAAGTGGGTTGTCAGGCCAATGGTAGAAGAGGAAGGTTGTCAGGCCTGTGAGCAACTCTCTCTAGGTGAGAGAGTTTGTTGAGAATTGGTTTTCTCCCAAAGAGAGTCCAACACCAACTACGGAGCTCTGAGAATTCATGATCTGGCATGTTGCTGAGACCCAGAGAGGGAGGTGAAGTAGTTGATGGACTGTGTGACAGTGAAGGAGTATACTCCTGGGTGGAACAGGCATGTGGGGAATGAGAGTCCGTGAGCAGTGTGATGCAGACCCCTAGACCCGCAGGTCGGAATCCGCACAGGATCTTTTCCTTTCATCCCCTGAGAGATCGATTGGCTCTTCTATTTCCTTTTCAGGAAATCAACCCACAACAAACCTTGAGGAAATTTCCTCTTTTATTTCGAGATACCGAACTTTGCGAATTCGCGAATCCTATGGTCGAGCACCTTACTTCTTCGACCTTCGAACCCCGAAATACCAAAATGGCGTCTTCTAAAATCCTTTTTGGACTTTCGCATATCAGGTTTTCCTCTTCACCATATATATTCCTTCATCCACAGGATTCCCGGTGTGTCGAATCTCGAAATGTTGAAATGCTAACGTTCCGCTTCCAAGGAGATCGATGGTTGTGGACCTTCCCTTGATCCAACGATCACCGCGATTTCGCATACCGGGAGTTCAATATGATAAAGTTTGAACTCTATGTCCTCTCCACCTTCCAGTCTCCGAAGTCCCGACATGTCGATAATCCGTTGTCACGACTTCTAGTTTCAGGTTTTCTCCCTTGCTGAGTCCCAATCTCCTTCCCTTGAGACTTTCGAAACCCCGAAATGCCAAATTTCCAAAAACTTAACTTGCTTCCACACACGAAAACCTCCTTTTCATGTTTCGGGGATTTGATCAGCCAAGGATTTTGGCTTACACTTCGGACTTTCGAACCCCAAAATGCTGAAATGATCTAAAGTCCCAATAAATCAAGATCAATGGCCCTTATCTGCCTTCATCTCTTGTAGATCCTATAGCTCTCGCTATTTCGGGAATTCCTCTCAGAGAACTCCGACCATCCAAATTTCTTCTCAAAGATCTATGGTTCTAAATTTACCCTGTGATTCTCTTTTGGAACCTATCCTCTGCACGATGGCTAAAGTTCCCTTCTACTCTTCAAACACCTTGAAGACGCCAACTCTTTTGAGCTTTCCTTCGCCAACTTAAATCTCCTATGAGATTTCTGCATGCACTCCTTGTGGCACTTCTTCAAATACATCTAAGTATTTGAGTTCTTTTGACTCTATGCAGCTCTTTGCGATAGCAGTCTTTCAATCCTCTCCTTGGTTGATAAGTTCTGAACTTCCAACCAGCCTGCACACACCTTGCACGGCTTATGTGCCTGTCTTGCACTTAATTTGAAATGAGAACAATGGTATCCCTCCTGAGCTTTCAGAGATGAGCTCTAAACCCGTCAACGCACTCCTTGCAGGAACTCTGACTCAAGAAGAGAAACAATTGAAACTCATTTCCTTACTCTCTCAGACTTCAAACACTTAGCATGAAATCATACATACATAGCATAACAACAAATGTACAACAGAAAGAGTAAAACAACCATAAGCATAGCATTCAGTATGTATACACAGAAAGGATTATAACACCATGAGTCTGAATCAAAGCTTCATATATTAATTTCAGAACTTCTNCAACTCTCTGCTACCGCTCTTCTCAATGCTCTATGATATCCTTGATAATGTTACAATGATACAAGATGAGGGTGTCTATAGTCGGTTTTCCCTCTAGCTCCTAAAACTGTCTAATCTAGAATTTAAATCTACCTACTTTCATTAACTATGCATAAATGCCTCTACACCTTATAGATGAGAGAGAATTGCTCAAGATCTATTTACAATATGGAAGTATGCCTTTCTTTAACTATTACATTAAAGTCTGCGCATCCAAACTTTCAAAATATTGCAAACAATTTTAACCTGTGCCAAAAATGCGATGACATTTGTCCCATGCTTGCTTGTTGCTGGTGATGCTCCTGCATCACAGTGGGATTAAGAAGGCTCCTGGAGAGAATCCTTCTAGTTGTACTGTGCAACTTTCCTGTAACCTCAGCCTAGTCTAGGATTCCCTTGCCCTGGGTGGAGCTTGGTCCCAGCTCGGGGGTGACCCACTCTTGAGCATGATGAGAAGCATGGTCTAAGGCTAGACGGTTCATGGAAGTTCTACACGTAGTTGGTGGAGTTACTCCAGTTTAAAAGATAAATATCACTTATGTGCTTAATTTATATGTTATGCATGTCTGTTATGCTTGTATGTTTTTATGTATTTCGCTGCATGTATGAATTGTTGTTAATTCTATTCACAGTATGTATTATGGCATTAACTCTATGTTAAATGTGTTAATTTGATTTAATGCATATTATATATAAGTGTATGTTCCACAGTAGTGGCATTGCCCGACCTGTTGGTGGTTGAGGATGTTACAATTCCACTACACAATCTTTGTTATATGTGATTATTTATTATGGTTTGGTGTCTCCTTTCTCACCCAACCTCTTTTTTTCATTTTCATGTTTCTCATCTCCTAATATATGTTAGGAGTTTCTTCTTGTGTATATACCTGTCAAACTATATCTACAACATTCTATAAATCGCATAGATGGTTGTGCATACTACTTCCTAGTAGACCATCTATGAACCAAGTTCCATCCATGAATGAAGTTCCATAGTTCCCTTCTCCTTCTCCCATTGGTTGAGATACCACTAATTGAATGTTGGGTACCATGAAGCAAGTGGAGTTGGATGCACACACAAGAATGCAAATTGGAGTTGGATGCATGCATAGTGAATGCAAATTTAGAGCTTAACCACTCCAATGACATATACATGTATACCATGTGAAATGTATCATTCATTCAGATGAGTAGAGTTTTGGCCATTTTTAAAGCATTAATTACACTATAACTATTTTGATTGTAAATTCATTCTCATGGTAATTAAATATTTTGAACATAATTCAATAATTTATACTTTTTCTTGTTCCTTTATTATATCTCAATGCATCAAAATTAATTTTAGAAAATATCTAATAAATACACATAACTTTAGTTTGAAATTAGTAATTATGTTAGCAAGAGCAATATACCAGGCTATATGCATATGACCATAATTGGCTTGACATATGCAAATCAAATTAAAAATAATTTTACACTTAAAAGGAATATTTTTCAATTATTTCAATCTCTTGTTCGTCATTACAAGATGTTGCTCCATAAATATGTTTGTATTACGACATTAAAGAACTATTTTCAATTTTTTTTCTTACAATAGGATAAACATTTATGAGATTAAAGAACTATTTTTAATTTTTTTTAATAAGGAAAAATATTTCACAGTCATGAATGTAATTTATATTTTTTATAATTAAAAATTAAATTTTAATTAATAATCTTTATAATTCAAAACTATATATTTTATATATTTTATAAATTTGTTTATATATATTTCAAATTCATTAAAAATAAATTATATTTTTTAT
>SNQJ01S0192498.1:0-15067 GCA_010110895.2 Picea sitchensis
CAGGGGGGTTGGCATAATCTCCATGATAAATCCAACCTTCATTGTACCCGTTGCGGAATGAATGGGTCACATGAAGCCTTCTACTATAGAGTTCCATGGAAGAATATCAAATAAGACAGAGATAGAACTTTAGACTTGGAGAAAGGTAAAGCACTTGTTCATTATGTTGTTTCCTACCGCAATATAGGAGTAACTAAATATCTCTTTAATACTTCATTTGCTTCTTGGGGAGATTCATGGCTTCTTGACACATGTGTGACCTCCGACATGACATTTCGAAGAGATATATTCAAATAATTTGATGACAATGTAGATGGTGTAGTGTACTTTGCAAATAGATCAAGTCTCAAACCTTCAGGAATGGGTACCCTCATGCTTAAGTTGGTTGGACTCCCGGATTTTCCTTTACACAATGTACTCTATCTTCCATAGCTGCAAAGAAACTTGTTGTCCCTTGTACACATCATACATCAAGGCCACTATGTTCATATGATCCATGGCAAAGTTGAGATAAGGAAGGATTAGGACAACATGGTTGTCATGACCCGAATAGAAGATGAAAAATTGTTGAAGTTGAATAGGACATATGCCCCTCTCTCATCATGACTCATGTATAATTCCATCTAGTCTTTTATGGCATGCTATATTTTTCCATATTAATTATGATAGTATTTGTTTATTAAGAAAGAATGGTGTTTATGTTCTTCATACCATTCCTAAAAAACTAAAACAATGTGATGCATGTATCCTTGGAAAGCATAGCAAACAACCTTTCCATGATTCTACTTCCAGAACATGTAGAAGACTTAAACTGATTCATTCTTATTTGCGCAACCCTATACTTGTTCCTTGTTGATTACACCAAAATGTGTTGGATGTATTTGTTGAAAGACAAATCACAAGCTTTTGAAACTTTTAAAAAGTTTCATGTATGGATTCAAAATGAAGCTTAGTCTCATATTGTCTCTCTTCACACTGATAATGCAAGAGAATATGCTTCTAATGAATTTGAAACCAACATGGAATCAAACATCAAACCACAGTTTCATACAATCCCCAACAGAATGGTGTAGTTGAACGAATAAATAGGACACTCCTAAATATAGTTTGTTCCATGATGTTTTTCCATAATTTTAAATTGATGTTTTGGGTTGATGCAGTTCTATGTGCAGTTTATGTCAAAAACACGTGTCCATATCATGCTATCAAAAACAAGATTCCATATGAAATGTGGTATGGACACATTCCTTCAGTGAGGCATCTGAGGGTATTTGGTTCTACCTATTATGCCTTTATTCCTGAGGAGAAAATAAGCAAGCTTGATGTGAGGAGTCGGAAGTGCATCTTCTTGTGGTACTCAAATACTACCAAGGTGTATCGTCTTTACGAATAGACAAGAAAGAAGTTCATTATTTCCAGAGATGTGATCTTACTTGAATCCACCAAGAAATATGAAACTATTGAGAGGCAGCTTGATCATCTGGACAGATTCACTTGTGTAAAGACATATCATGAATTTGATGATGAGATTACACATATTGAAGGGGGGATCCCTATCTTGGGTCAATATTTGGAATCTCCTTGTTTAACACCATCTCCCCCACATGAATAATTTCCTGCCACTTCATCAAAACCTGAAGTTTAGTTGGATGATGTGATCTAGAAGATTGAAAAGTTGAGGCTTGATGAGAACTCAGAACCATCTTAATCAGTCAAGTAACCAAGACCATCTCAAAAAGGTCCACCAAAATGGATTACAAAAACACTTGAAAGTGTTAATACTAAGGAGGTTGGGAAGACAGGAACCATATTGTCCTAAAAACAAGATGGAGGTTGTTACACATCAAATTTCCACACCTAGGTACCTTGCCCTAAGTGTCTCAAGTGTCGTAAAAGTGTCATATGAACCTTGCTAAGTGTCGCATACACCTCGACACCATGAAATAACATATGTCACAATCCCTAGTCAATGTGGAGGAGAAATATATTTTATGAAGGTCAAAATATTATGTCCACGTGAATTAATTATTATTATTCATGAAAAGGAAATTAATTTAGTGTGAGAATCCACCTCACATTTCATTTCCTATTTTTAAGGGGAGGTTGAGGATCTCATGGATGGTTGAAATATTTTCTCCTTAGAATCCTTGAGCGATATTTCCTCCCTAAAATCCTTAAGAGATATTTTCTCCCTAAATATCTTGGAGATCCTATTTTAGTGGATCTGATGAGCGATCCTCTCCATGGTGGTTAAGCCTCCAAATCATATATAATGAGGGCTTTCCATGGAGAAGGAAGGAAGATTAGAGGTATCAAACTTATGATCTTGGTAGCATCATGCAAGGGTTGGACGAGGAGGACTTGGAGAGGTTTTTGTAACTACATATACAGATTGTAAGTTTCTTTTTAATGTTCTCATTAATATATTATTGGCCTATTTCCTTCTAGTTTATGTATCTTTACATATTCTTGTCTATTGTAGATGAATTTTTTTAATCTGGTATGCTAGATTAGGAGTTTCCTTGTGTCTCTTTGTTGTCAATGGTTTGCAGGTATCAATCTATGTGAACAAGTTTGGAGATCAAGCTCAAATTAGAGAAGGAAGGACGAACACCGGAAATAGGTACGGCCATCTTTCCTCCTTCTCTCTTTTCAACTAGTTAAGCAAATATCAAAGGGATGTTAGTGCCCATTTTCGTCTTTCTATCTCGTTATTAGGGGACTAGAGTCGGAGGGAAGATCCACCTCTCGCAGGGGGATTTTTCTGTAACAAAAATTGGCGACTCCAATGGGGAAGGACATTGACTTGTATTTCCTTGGATCGTCTCTTCCTTTTTCCCAATTTTAGATAATTTTTTTGTTTGTTCCTAATCAATTTCCTTTCTCCCCTCTTCATTGAAAATTTCACAAAATTATGGGAATTCTGGGTGATTTTTTCTGAGTTTTAAGCCTCTATTCTGAGTTTCTAAGAAGGGTAGCGCTCCCCTGGAGTGTATATCAGAACATTGATATATAATCAGCGCTCCCCTACAATGTATATCAGAGTGTTGCATCGCTTTGTGCCCTTGAAAACAAGAGCGTTGATCTCTTTTTTTGGTGATTTCATCCCTTTTCTACTCCATTTTTCCTAGTCTATCTTGCAGAGATTCTTGCCCAAAGTCTGTACTTTTCATTGTGGATTTTTTTGGGTTGAATATTTGGTACTTATCACTTCCAAACTTTTCCAAATTGCGAGATTGATTCACCTTGTTTTTCTTGGTTTGTTTTTGTTATCGCTCAATTTGTAGTCAAGGTGAAGTAGCTGGAAGGTAGGGACCAAACTGGCGTAACAGGAGCTTCCCCACCCACTGTCACCTCGATGGGGGGATCTTTCTATTCAGGGTGGCTAATCCCAAGGGATACGTCCCTAGTAATCTGGGGCATTGAAGGAAAAGGGTCAAGGGGTTAAGGCTCAAAGGTCAAAGTAAGTTTTCCCTTCACAGATTACTACCAAGGAGATAGTCAAGAGGAAGATAATCCACAGTAAAAGCACCTATTTGTGAGACAAGGCAAATAAAACTAAAATGTGCAACAGTGGTTAATACTTCATAAATCAATGACTATCAACAATTTATATATGTGTGAGCATTAATAAAAGTAATTATTGACGAAGTAAATGATTGCAATAAAGGCTATGACTTATAATATCACTTCTTCAATAAATACAAAATGATAACAACATTCAATGTACAAGATCAATCCTTGAATTATCACAATGCATTAAATACCATAAATATGCTCACATATAATGTTGTTGCGTCACTATGCTTGCTAGAAGGTGACATCATCCCTATTCTAGGTTAGTTTTGGTAGGCAAAGAAGTGAACATTTTACAAAATAAGCCAATGAAATACTCAACACTTCAATGTCTATCGATGGATGACCAAGCCCCAACTTCTATATCAATGAAGAAGTTCAAAATAAGCATGGCGTCATCATGGGATGGGATATCAGGGTTTCAAAGTTTGGAAGTTTGAAAGGTTGTTTTGACACAAGTGACTCAACGTTGCATTAAAAGACTAGTGCCTTAGAATTAAATGGTGTCAAGGAGTAAGGCTAAAGGCTTGAAAGGATCTAAATTTAGGGCGAGAAGGTTAGGCTTTCTAGTCTTTTAATGGCAGAACCACAAAGTCAAAACCCTAAAGGGAGGAGGCTCATTCGGTGTTGCTTGCTTAAGCAAGGAGCCTCATGCTCCCTCCCTCTTTCCCTTAAAATAACTTTGGAAAAATGGCTAGCTTCAAAACATAAATCTAGGGATGAAAAGAGAAGTGTTGTAGGGCCAAGGCTTTCAAACCCTAAAGAATTCAAACCTAGGTGTAAAATCAATTAGGCCTAGGATGTCTTCTTTCTTCAATTTGTGTTTCAAAACTAGCTTAGAAAAGGAGAATTAGTGTAGTATTAGCTGGAAGCTATATTCTTCTTAATCCATCTTCAACAAGTTTTCTATCCTTGGGGACATGAAGCAAGGACCTACTTGTGTGCTTTCTCCCTAGGGTTTCAATGATTAAACCAAAATAGCAACAATGTAACCATAAAGTAAGATATTCAACCTACAACCATTCAAGAAGGTTTGCATGAAAATATACTTACAAATCAATGAAAAGTTAATCAAACCCTAGTTGTAAACCTTCCAATGATAAAAACACCATGAACATGCCAAGAGATGATCCTCCTCAAGTGTAGTGCCTCAACTCCAAGGGCAAATACAAAGACAAAAGACTAAAGTAATCCTCTCACAAGAGAGTGAGTTGTATTATCTTTAAAATGAGGCTCAACATCCTCTATTTATACCAATATTATGACCTTTAATTACAAAAATGGGTCATTAAAGCATTGAACAAGGGTGACTAACAATAGTTACATTATTTGTCACATTAGAATGCTAAAATGTCAAAGGTATGAGCTAAAGGGGAGATGTCATGCCCTCTGAGGGAGCGTTGGCCTTTTTAGGCGAGATCTCATCATCCAATAGGTAGAACGTTGGCCCTTCTAGGGATCTTGCAAGCTACCACATGTGCCAAGTGATCCCAACCTGCTTGCCACATCCTCTAGAAAGCGTCCAGCCACACGCCCTAGGTGGCGTCCTGTCCATCAAATTCCATCCTCTCAATCTGCAGTGGGTGATCCCCATAGGTCGGGCTATGTCAAAGCATCTTGGGTGAGGACATCCTTCTTCTTCTAACTTCATGCAAGGGCTCATCTGTGTTGTCATGCCTACGCCATCCCGGCAACCATCGATGGGCTCTTATTATGGAGGTCTGAACTAATCATATCCCCATGTGTACCCGGTCCTTTGGTACTTTGTCCATCGGGCATGGTCACGCACATCAAAGAGACTAAGCCCTCCATGGGATCATTATTCCCTGGGGATCATAGCAATGTCAATCATATTTCATCATTAAATTTATCAAATACATTGCTATGAAATTAGTGACATATATCATCTAAGAGCTCAAAGACATTACAGAATCTACTATACAAAGCACAAACAACCGACAAAATAACCTATTGGGCTAATACCCTACAAGATAAGAAGTTACCTCGAGAGATTATTCAAGCCATGTTTTATGAGGTGATGGTTTTAGGGGATGTCAGTCTGATGAAGACCAAGGGTAGGTGTTATCCATGGGTTCCTTTGTAGGAGGCCCAGTATGCAGATCATGGATGCATTTTTCCAAACCCTTTATTTACCTTAGCTATCTTTTATTTGTTGCTTTTCTTTCTTATTTATTTCAACGTCTGACCAGGAGAGGCGCCTTGGCTTGGTGACTAGAGATGACAATGTTACCAACTGGTATCTTCGCCGAGAGATAAAGTGACGTGATGAGACCCCTTTCCCTTGGCCATGCAACAAAGGTCATTTCCCTGGCTTGAGTGACCCGATGATGGCAATGTCATACCATTGGATACCTATGAACATAATGGGATTGCTTCGTGATGAGACCTCCATCCTCTTGGTTAGGTCTTGTTTATTATTTTTCTTAGGGTCCCTTTAGATTCTTATGAGAGAGGCTTTTTATTTCCTTCTCGAGGATCCCATGGAGAAGCATCTCGAGGTTTTAATCCTAGGATTCCTTCCATCCATTCGTCCGTCCAATCCATCCATTCCATTCCTTTCCATCGGCTCCATCCACTCCTCCCCTCCCCTCATTCCTTCCGTCCTTCATCCTTCCTCCATTTCCTCCTCCGTCCATTTCCGTCCTTCCTCCACTCCTTTCCATCCTTCATCCGTCCATTCCATCCATTCCTTCCTTCCGTCCATCATCCATCCTGTCCATCCATCCATCCATCCTTCCATCCGCCACCCATCCATCCATTCCGGTCCTCCATTCCATCCATTCCTTCCATTCCGTCCTTCCGACCTCCGGTCCGGTCCATTCCATCCATCCATCCATCCATTCCTAGTTTTCATTTCCATCCGTCCATCCTTCCGTCCATCCTCCATCCATCCACGTTCCATCCTTCCTTCATCCATCCGTGCGTCATCCATCCTCCTTCCTCCATCAGACTCCTTCCTTCCTTCCATCCATTCCATCCATCCATTCCATCCATTCCATCCATCCACTCCTTCCGTCCGTCCTCCATCCGTCCATCCATTTCCTTCCTCATCCATCCATTCCATTCCTTCCGTCCGTCCATCCATTCCATTCCATCCATTCCTTTCCATGCCATCCTTTCCTTCACTTTACATGCAATGCCTTCACTTTCCTTCACTTCCTGTCCTCCGTCCATTCCTCCATCCATTCCATTCCATCCATTTCATCCATCCGTCCATCCATTCCATTTCCGTCCATTCCGTCCATCCCTGTCCATCCTCCATCAGATCCTTCCATCCATCCATCCATCCATTCCATCGTCTCGTCCATCCATTCCTTTCCTCCGTCCATTCATTCATCCGTCCTTCCTTTCCATTTCTCCGTCCTCCGTCCTCCTCCCTCCATCCAAGACAAAAGACTAAAGTAATCCTCTCACAAGAGAGTGAGTTGTGTTATATTTAAAATGAGAATAGACGTCCTCTATTTATACTAATATTATGACCTTTAATTACAAAAAATAGGTCTTTAAAACAACCACGACAAAGTGACTAACAATAGTTACATTATTTGTCATTAAATGCTGGTATCAAAATTATGAGCTAAAGGGAGGCGGTTGGCCCTTTTTGGGCAGATCAACATCCAAAAGGAAGCGTTGGCCTTCTAGAGGAGCTCTACCAAGCTTCCACCGCGTGCCAAATGATCCCATTACAACGCCATATCCTCGGCGTCTAACACATACAGGTGGCATCATGTCCATCAAATGCCATCATCTCAATCTGCAGTGGTTGATCCCCAGGTAGACTCATCCCGAAGTGTCCTGGGTGAGGACATCCTTCTTCTTCCTCGTACAGGGCTCATCACAATGTTTTCTTGCCTCTGCCATCCCGGCCAACCATCTGATCTTCAGACCCATGGAGGTCAGAACTAATCATATCCCCATGTGTACGGTCCACTGGTACCACGTAAAATCCAGGCATGGTCACGCACATCAAAGACTTCGCCCTCCATGGGCTCATTAGTCCCTAGGGATCATAGCAATGTCAGTATATTTCATCATTAAATTTATCAAATACATGCATGAAATTCGCATATCATCCTAAGAGCTCAAAGACATTACCACATATCTACTATACAAAGGAGTAAAACTAGCCGACAAAATAACTATTGGGCTAATACAGATAAGGAAATGTTTCCACGGAAGATTATTCAAGCCATGTTTTATGATGTGATATGGTTTTAAGGATGTCCGGTCCACGGTAAGACCAAGGGCAGGTGTTGTCACGTAGGTGCCTTCCTTAGGAGGTGAGTTGTACCAATCATGGATGCATTTTTTTTTTAAGCCCTTTATTGCCTTTATCTTTTTCATTTGTAAGCTTTTGTTTCTTATTTATTTCAAGGTGCGACGGAGGACCTTGCCTTGGCTTAGTGACGGTATGAGTGTTACCGTATCTTGAAGATGATAAGGGTGGCTGGTGATGAGACCCCTTTCCTTGGCCATGCAACCAAAGGTCATTGCCACAGTGGTGACCAGATGATGCCAATGTCATACCGTTGGATACCTATGAACATAATGGAGTGCGGCTGCATTGATGAGACCTCCATCCTCTTAGTTAGGAGTCTTGTTTATTATTTTCTTAGGGTCCCTTTAGTTTCTTATCGAGGGGGCTTTTATTTCCTTCGGGGGGATCCCACGGCGAGAAGCATCTCTAGGTTTTATTTCCTATGGTTTATATCTTTTACGGTACTTTTACCCCTGGGCCTTTAGCCCCTTCTTCCCATGAAGACAAAGTGTAACCCTCAAGGTCATCCTAATGGGCGGACAAGGGGAATGGGATAGATGCGGGGAACTAAGATGTAAATGATAAAATGGTGGGAACGGACGATAGCTCTGCCGTCCTTTGGTGGCTAACAAAACCCATGAATATCAAGCAGTCACCCCATCAATCACTAACAATGGTCAAGTGGATTAGTGTAAGATCCAAAGCGGAGTCATCAGAAATGAAAGGAACTAAATGCATATACTAAAGAATGTTATAATGATCAAAACATGGCCACATACCATGATACCTGGGACTAATTACCTCATGGAACAAGAGTCCTCTCAGATGCAAGTCAAGTCGGTGGTGATGGAAGCTATTGTGGCGGCCAGGGACAAATCGGCGAAAAGAAGAAAGATGGGCCCTCGAGTGCCATGCTCAAGTCAATCCTTCTCTCGTTTCTCCATGTCTAGGACCTATGAGACTCGAGACATGATCTCCTAGTTATCCCTAGATGTCTGGGATAACATGTTTGAATCTTTCGAAGTTTCTGGTTATCTAACTAATTGAAAAGGTCTGCAAAGGTTTGTTGGTCTTGAGTTACTTTTAAAATCCTTCCTTTTTGAATGATTTGAGACTCCATGCTTACCACAACCTAGCTCTGATTTCTATTTCTTTCTGCTCATTTTTTCAAGATAGTGGAGTGATTTCTCTTTCTCCTTATTAATTTTTGGATTCTTCTCTAAAATTTCTTGTATTTCTTGAATGCTTGTCGATTTTCGGTTCCTTGATTGAGTGAATTATCTTCATTTAGTTCTCATTATCCCATGAGTGCGTAACGTTTAAATCCTTTTTTCTTCGTGTCTTTTGTGTCTGCATTCAACCCTTTAATTTTGATTGAAAGTAAAGGAGTGTTTAAGTATTTTCATTTGTTTTATTTATGTATTAGAATCAAACAAAAAAAGATAATTGCATTCTTTCTTTTGGGTAGTGTAGATAACTAGGTTGCATTTAGAAGATTGAATTTGGGAATGGGTGTTTTGTTGAAGAAAGTTGAACCTCTTCTCCATCCCATATGTAGGATTCATTGAAGAAAATATTTGCATCTCATTTTTCTGCATTCTTTTAGAGTCGAGTCTACAACATCATCAGTTTCACTTTCGCACCTTAGGTAAACCATGACCCTAAAATGAAGAGCTTATAAAATTGATTAGACACTTTATATTTTCTAGTAGTGAACATACATTAGCAAGTGTATGGATTTGGAATAGGTTGTGAGGATAACTTTCCAAACCATTAGACAAATATAGAATCTTGTGCTAGGGAGTGAGAAATCCAATTGTTTGTATAAGCATAGTTAGGTTCTACCACATCCACCTGAGGTTAAACCGCGATATAAGCATAGTTGGGATCACCCTGTCACACAGGGGTTAAACACGAGGTCGCATGCGGGAGAGAAGTGGATATTTCCCCTCCAACGCTTAACCCACATAGCAGAAATATTGTATATTGGGGGTTCTTCCTGAGAAATGATTGGTTTCATTTGGTCTCAGAGATTTTTGAATCCCAGATCCGTTCGGGGTTCTCAGTAGTATTTTGGTCCACTTGTCTTCAGTTCTCTTGAATAATTTTGGACTTGTTATTCTTCCCATACGTTCCTTCCAGACTGTCGACTGTACCCACCCAGAGGTTGTCTGCGATTTGGTAACCTTAGTGGACTGTATCTGTAGGTTTGATACACAAGGTGACGGTGAAGGGGAGTCTTTGTTGTACCTAGGTTAGACGTTGGTCAAACTCACTCGGGCTCCTTGGAGGGTACACCCACAGGTAAACCCATGTGGGAACTTGCACCAAGGAGTAAGTCTGTTAAGCAGGTCACCAACATAACTGATCCACCCACTCTATCCCATCCCCTTCCTATATTGATCTCATGATGTTGGATTTCATCACCAACTAGTGTTTTCAGTTTGGGAAGGTTTTTTTTATTCTTTGTTTCTTATATTTGTAGCGTGTGCTATTTGTTTTCCTCGGTGGACCTTAGGTCAAGTCAGTGTCAATGGCATCAACTCCTGGGAGTTCCAATGGAGGAACCCCTTTTCTCGGGGGACCTTTCGTCTTTCCTTCTTTTGGAAACATTAGTCCTCGGTGCATTGCCACACTGAGTCTTCTGGGACTCACGATCGGATTACAAGTTTGGTTGTTTTCCACTCCAGTGATATTGAATCTTCCCAGTGGTTCGGATGCACCTAATGCTTCATATGTAAGAACACCACCCACACATCAACCTCATGTTGACCTTTCTCCTTCTTCACCCATCAGTCTCCTTCCCTTTCTCCTTCTTCACCTAGTGAAATATCTAAAGCAAGTAGCCAGGTTGATAAGAAGAAGAAGAAATGAAAAGAGAAGAAGAAGAAGAAGAACCGGAAAGGGACCAAGCTTCCAACCACATCACATATTGTTGGATCCAAGAAACCAGCTAGTTTTAATTGTACTGGGAGTGTTGATAATGTTGACATGTCTAAAATGAAGAATCCTAAACCTAAATTCCCTTGCAATATTTGTAAGGGTGACCACTTTCTGAGGGATTTCCCCGGTCCCCCCAAGGTCTTGTAAATGTGGTCTTCCATGTCATCAGCCCCTACTGGACATTGTTGCACCTCTTTTGTCACCTAAATGAGCAAAATAGGGGTGCTTACAAGCCCAGTTGGGTCAGCTAGGAAAGACAGCAATAGAGGAAAGAGTTAGAAGTGTAAAGCATAAAAGATAAGCAAAGAATTTAAACTAAGAAGGATAAAAGAAATTAAACTATAGTGCATAAGGACATTAGAACAAGAAACAAACAAGACGCATTGCCACCAATGGAAAGGATTATATTAGTGGAAATAAAAAACCAAAGAGAAAGGGAGACTTTGGGTCCCCTCTTCCTCCAAGGGAGGGCTCTTGGACCCCCAAATATTGACCTCTTCTTATAAGTGAGGAACTAAAATGAAATGGTGAAGAGAATCCAAAGCACATCCAATTTAGAGGTGATATGAATGGCTAATTGAAATGGTGCTAGCATGCTCTTGATGAGGAAAGAGGATCCTCCAAGAGAATATCAGCAGCATAACAATACAAATGAATTCCTTGAAAATGTAGTGCACCCATGGCCTCTTTTTATAGCATAACTTTGAGGCATTATTTAATCAGCTTTTAGTGTGAACAAGGGGCCATTTAGGGCACCCTTAGGTCTTTAACCAGCCACCTAGCTGGATTCAGCCAAGATTTGGATGTCAAATTGACTTGGAAGTTGAACCAAAAGTGGGTGGGAGGCCGACCAATATCATAAATGTGTCATTTTGAGGGATGCGCAGTTTTTTGCATCCACAGTCTTAGCGCATGCTGATTTTATTCTTGATTGTATAGTTTTGGGCCTTTTGGAAATGCATTTTTGGTCATTTTTGGTCCATGGGTGAACTAATAGTTGTTTGAAGATGTTGGATTCCTGTAACCATTTGCGTACGAAATTTCAGTGATAACAGATGCCCCCTGATGTATGAGGTTAGGAGCATACGTATAGTCGAAATACATCAATGTTTCTTCTACTGAGAGTACCATTGTAAGAAAGAGAAATGAGGAGAGTATCAAGAGAGATCCATTGGAGGGAGAGGAGAACCTGTAGGACACAAACCTTTCGCAAGGCGTAAAAAATAAAACTGTGTACAAACGAGGCGAGCATGCCCCATGCTCGTGTCATGTAACTCAAAAAGGTGTAATACAGTAACTAAAGTTGTTTGTTGGTGGAGATGACTACAATGCCCTAGGGGGCGGGTTGATAATAGCAGAGGACAATTCTGATGGTGAACAAACTCTAAAAAGAGGCGATGACAACTATAAGAAGTGTCGATGATTCGCAGGCATTGATGGCCTAACAATGTTCAGAATTCGTCGGCAAATATAAAAACAATTGCAATAGTCGCAAAGTAAGACCCACCGCAACATGAGAAAGTGTTGAAGACAAATTTCGTGGGGGTCAACAACAGTAGAAAGTAATGATGGTTCTCTCTGTGTCATCCAAGACTCCTCATTGTGAAGGTAATGAGAGTCAAGATACTGTCACCCGCCTGGAAACTGTGATGATGTCGACAGAAAGGGAGACACGACTCCAAGAAGTGGGGGGCTTCATGAAATCCATTGGTTGAGATCAGTAACTGATAAGTAACATGGATGAATTCAGAGAGTGGTGAGACTCGAGACTGCCCTTGGTTGGGGATAAAGGGCGTGTGGCAGCAACCATAAAACTGGACCTAGCGTTAGGGGGATGACTAGGTGTGGGTTAGATGGTTCCAGAGGCGTGACAAAGTGGATAAACTCAGAGATCATGGATACAGATATGGTGAGATACTCAGGGTTTATGAATGATATGAACGGGAGTAGAATATAATGGATGCTCCAACCAAGGGTGACATGGGTTGCTTTTCCAAACGGAAGAAGGTCGCCAAAGGCGACGACAAAAAAGCTATGTAAAATGCTAGAAGCAAAGGCTTTATACAATTACCAAAAGAATAAAAAATAAGTTGGGATAATTGTGCAGATACAGAAATGGGTGCCCCAGTGTAAGATGGATTGGCCTATGATGGTGCAAGTTTCTTGGGAAACAGGTGGAGGGTGGGGGGCCCCATAGGTGGGTTTCTATATTAGGGAAGTGAAATGGAGGACAATTTACAGATGGTCAAATTGAGTGTGGAGGAAATGGATGGTGAATGCTATTGCGGAAGTGCAGTCAAGAGAAAACCATGATGGGATATCCTGGGAGTCCATTGGGTAGGTTAGAAAAAAGAGTAAAAGGAGTATGTGGTTGATTCTCAAAAAATGTGTAAGACTAACAGGGCTCCCATCCCTAGAGAGTGAAAATAGCATGAGTGTCGAAGTGCCAAGGGGGACTATGAATGGGACAACTCATGTGGGGAAGAGTGCTACCGGGTGATAGCACCAAAATGCAGTGGAGGTGATGGTACTGCAGAGACGGATATATGGACCCTAAAGGTAAATGTCAGAGGGTGTTACTAGATATGAAAATGATATTCAGAGGGAATGACTGCATGCCAGTATCAATAATATACCTGAAGGGGTAGCACAGATGGAGGATGACCAAGTACCTGCACACATGAAAACTGAATACCCGACGTGAACAATATCTGAAGATAAAGAACATATGACAGTTATTCAATAAGAAGTGAATGTGAGCACGCGTACCTGAGTGTGGGTATGATAAAAAATGCTCCCCGGGGGTGGAGGATGGAAAGTGGTCTGGGGAATATGATTGTGTAGGTGACGGGATTCTGGTCCTGTGGTTGAAGACAGATCGAAAAATGGACATTCGGAGCTCCCGGAATTGAGTCTGGAATGTTGGCAAAAAGGACTATATATAGTTGTAGGGCCCACAATGCCACCTCATTTGTACGTGTTGTCTTAGTGAGTGGATGAGCTATTTGAGAGGAGATTTGGAGATTCCAGGCGATTGAGGCAGTCATTCCAGGATCTGCGAGTTTCAGGTTAGTTTTCGTATCCTCCTGCATAGGACTTAGGGTTTTGTTTTTTGGGGATGGTTGTACGAGGGTCGTACAGGGGGTTTTAGTGAGTGTGGGCCCCCCAGTGCACGGGCGATCAAAGGATTCCCGCGTATGAGTGCATGGATGTATCTTGGATAGCCACACATGGGGGTGCTCAAGGGAGGAAAACAGGGATGCATGGGGTGCATGCCTATGTGGATCACAACGGCGCATGCATGCGTGGATGTGTTCCTGACAGTCGTGCATGTGTGCGCAAATGTGTGACCAACAATTGCGCCCTAAGGTGCATCTGTTTATGTGACAGAAGCAAATGTGTGCACCCCTGTATCGTCGATAGGTGTGCATGAGTGCACAACTATGGGATAAATAGGTGCGCATATGTGCGCGCCTGTGGGGAAAAACAGCCGCGCCTTTGAGGCAAAGATGAAAAGTGTAAATATTTGACTTTTTGGAGATTTTCAGATGTTTTTATGGGTTATGATTTCTGATTGAGTACTGTATATGTGGATGCAGGTGACCAAGTTTGACGATGTCGATTCATTGGAGGGAGAGGGATTGGTCACGCCTGAGGGAGGCAGTGACCAATGAGGAGTCGGGGGTTTGTGATACTTTGGCAGCTTGTGGACTGTTGAAGTTCTTTGAGTGCCCCCTGATACGGTCCCAAGATTTTTTACTGCAATTCTTGATTAGGATGTGGGATCTGGATTGGCATTGCTTCATTGTGCGGGGTGAGGAGTTGGCCTTCATGGAGGTAGAGGATATATACATTCTGACTGGGCTCCCATTTTGGGGAACCCTGTTACTAGCGGATCACGTGCTACCCGGGGATGGGCAGTTGGTTACCCTAGCCCGGAGGTATTGTCCAAGGGAGAACTTCGTGTCGGGTTCTATGGTTAGCATTGGGGCGATGGATGCCCTTGTACATCGTTGCATGACAGCGATGGTGGTGAGAGTATACGGGTCTCTCGCGGATCAGTGGGGGTCAATTGAGGGTGATGCAGAGGGCACTGGCAGGTGAGCATTTATCCTGGGGCGTGATGTTGCATGCCAAGATGGTAGGGCAGCTTGACATGTGTCGTGTTTCCGACTCAAGGGAGTTCGCCTTTGGGTCTATCTTGGTGGCGTGGTTTTTAGAGATGGTGTCGATGCTGCACCCTAGAGTGCTTTTGGGCCTGTCGGGGGT
>SNQJ01S0192499.1:0-17859 GCA_010110895.2 Picea sitchensis
ATGTTTATGCTGCTGTCTATGTGTAATTTACATAAGTAATCCTTCATTTATGTGTTGCAAACTGATCCTGTTGCTTTAAACACATAACATTTCACTTGCAATAATTTTTCAAGTTTTTCAAGTCTTCTTCATTTTTAGATCAGATGGCTTATCCATCACATACATTCTCAACATATCTTCAATTACTCGGTTGACCCGCTTTGTTTTCCCATCTTACTGTGGATGGTATGCTGTGCTAAAGTTTAGATTTGTACCAAATACTTTAAACAATCCCCTCCATAAATTGGAGGTAAACTTTGTATCTCTGTCCGAGACAATCGTCCTAGGTATTCCATGCAACCTAGCAATCTCCCTCATGTAAATTTCTGGAATATTAGCCGTTGTATGTGTTGTTTTTACAGGAACAAAATGAGAAGCCTTTGTTAATTTGTCAACCACTACCATGATTGAATCATGTTGTCTTGCTGTCCTGGGTAATTTAGTTATGAAATCAATGGTTATCACTTCCCATTTCTTCTCTGGGATTTGTAATGGCTGCAACAAACCCGTTGGGTGCCTATGCTCAGCCTTCACCTTCTGACATTCCATACATCGAGCGATGTAATCATCAACATCCTTTTTCATTCTTGGCCAAAAGAATTGGCTTCCTATTGCTGTAATTGTTTTCTGGTAACCGGGATGTCCAACATAAGGAACATCATGCATTTCCTTCAATACCAAATTCTTCAGTTCTCCGGAACTAGGAACATAGATTCTATTCTTATGCATAAGTAATCCATCTTCATTTATCTCATACTCCTTTATTTTCTATTGTACATCTCCTTGCTGTAAGCTTTCTTTTATCCGTAGGTAATGCTGATCTGTAACAAGATCATCTAAAATTCTACTCTTCAAGTCTGACTGATGCATACTGACAACAATAGAATGCATGAGATGAAATATTATACTAAGTGCATCAACAAATTTATTCTCTTTTCCTTTGATATTCTTGATATCGAGGTCATATTCACGTAAAAATTTCAGCCATCTTGTTTTCCTAGCATTCAAGGTTGTCTGTTAAAAAAGATACTTCAGGACAATGTGGTCTGTCCTTAATTCAAATCTCTTCCCCATGAGATAATTCCTCCACATCTTCAAGGCGTGGACAATCGTAGCAAGCTCCAAGTAATGTGTGGCATAGTTCCTCTCATGTTCCTTAAGATTTCTGGAGTCATAACCAATGACATGTCCATTTTGCGTGAGGACTCCCCCAATTCCTTCCTTACATGCATCTGTACATACCACACAATTTTCATTTGGTTCAACAATATTTAACACAAGTGCACTAGTAAGTAATTCCTTCAACATATTAAAATTATCTTCACACTTAGGTGTCCATTCAAATTTAGTTCCCTTATTTTGCAAAGAAGTGATGGGATGATAAATCTTAGAGAACCTTACTATGAACATTATGTAGTAACCAACTAATCCCATAAAATATCTGACTTCTGACACATTTTTGGGTGTTGGCCATCCTATAATGGCTTCAATCTTCTCTGGATCTACTGCTATGCCTTGCTCTGAAATAACGTGTCCCAAGTAATGGATCTTCTTTTGATAAAAATAACACTTACTCATCTTGGCATACAACTGATGTTATCTCAGCACTTGAAGTACTAGTCTTAAGTGATGTTCATTCTGCTCTTCAGACTTGGAATAAACAAGTATGTCATCCAAGAATACTATGAAAAAATTATCCAAATAATTTCTGAATATGCCATTCATTAAGGACATCAAGATAACTGGTGCATTGGTCAGTCCAAATGGCACCACAACAAATTCATAATGCCCATACCTGGTTCCAAAGGATGTCTTATTAATGTTTTCTTCCTTGATCCTTACCTGATGGTATCCTGACCTCATGTCAATCTTTGAAAATATCTTTGATCCTCTTAGCTGATCAAAGAGGTCATCAATTCTGGGTAGAGGATAGTTGTTCTTTATAGTATACTTATTCAGTTGTCGAAAGTCAATAAACAACCTCAAGGTTCCATCCTTATTTTTGACAAAAAGTACTGGTGCTTCCCAAGGTGAAACACTAGGACGTATGTACCCTTTCTTCAACAATTCTTTCAACTGTATTTGTAATTCTTTTAACTCTGGTGTGCTCATTCTGTAAGGTGTTTTTGACACTAGGGTAGCTCCCGACACTAAATCAATTGATAAATCTATCTCTCTTCTTGGTGGAAACCCTGGTATTTCTTGGAATACATCTTCAAATTCTTGTAGTACCAATAAATATTTAAGGCTTGGCCCCTTTGTATTTTCTGGATCTTCCACATGAGCTGCATACAATTAACATCCTTTTCTAAAACATCTCTTCAACTGTAAGGCTGAAATCTCCCTTATAGATATGGGTCTTGGAACTCTTTTCACAATGTTTTGTTTTCCATCTCCATCAAGACATGTAAATGTATTTATATGACAATCTAGGACAACATGATGCTTGTCCAACCAATCCATTCCAATTAGAATATCATAAGACCCCAAGGGCATGATATTCATATCAACACTAGTATTCACACCATTAAGACTTATGGAACAACTTCTGACCATATCATGGACTCTCCTTTTGGTTCCAGTGGCTAACTGAACCAAACTTGGTTTTCCAAGCTCATTTTTCTCCAAATGTAATCTATCCACTATTTTAGGATCAATGTAACAATGACTTGCTCTTGAATAAATTAAAATAGCAACAGGATGATTTATGATCTTACCTTCCACCTCAATCATATTGGATTGGTACTCTACTTGTCAATCATCTAAAAATGCATAAATTCTTCCCATATCTTCGACTGTTGTAGCCTCTTGGACATTGTGCACAATCTTCACTCTGTCCTTTCTGTGTGGGTAATCCTTGTACATGCAATGTTCTTTGCATCCCCAACATTGTATTGGTGGTCTTCCCCTTTTTCCCAAGGAGTCTTATTTCTTGGATTCACCCTTAGGATACTGATCTTAATGATTTCTATTAGGCTCATTCCTATTGAAGGGAGGTTTGAATCCTTTCCTCCTCTGATCAGAATTGTCCTTCTTCTTATCCTTCCTAGATTTTTGTAGGGATTCTCTTCCATGGCCTTGCTCATACAAGTATTTATCCTTCCTGATGGCCTTAGTCAAGGTATTGGTATCATCATACCTAATATTTTATTTATAAAATGATGGAATTCCACTTAGAAATATTATTTTCACCTTCTCATCATTAATGAACTTGGCATACTTTAACAACCCCAAGAACTTCTTCTCATATTCTGCCATAGTCATGATTCCCAGCCCGAGTTCAAAGAATTCTTGCATTTTCTTGTCATAGAAATGCTCTGAGAGGTACTCCTGCTGGAAGTACTTCTTGAACTGCTTCCAAGCGATCCTATTCTCAATAATATGTTCGACTTTCTTCAGTTGACCCCACCACATTGTAGCTTTCCTGTGTAAATGGTAGGTGGCAATTCTGGCTTCTAGGTTTGATGAATAGTTACGCAATTGAAAATGTATCATGAGTCCAAGCAACCATGCCTTACCATCATCTTCCCTTTCTTTTTCACCATCAAAGGAGGGTGGCTTAAGCTTCCTCATATCTCCTTGCAAACTTTCCACTTCCTTTCTCCTTATTTGGTGCCTAACAAGAGACACCTCTAGACTACTTATGGAATCTTCAGATGCATAAAAATTTATTGCTGAGTAAGGAGGTGAGTGGTGTCTATGAGTTCTTCTAGCACTTCTTGAATAACCAACTCTTCCATGATCATCTCTTCTTTCATGATACCCGCCTTATTCCTCTTGTTTTGAGTTTGATACCCTCTTCGTTTTCCTCTGCAACTAATTTAAGATCTGTAGCACTCAAGTATTTATCTGACTTTGTTCTCTCATTAGTCTCTCATTGTCTTCTTTGTAGCTCTGCACTTCTATTTTCAGGCTTCTTACAAATTTCTATCAATGTTTCTTTCTCTCCTCTGCCATTGCGTCCATTGGACTCTGTCTTTGCATTACCAACTCTGGTACTCTAGCCTTCGGCCTCTCTATCATGGCTGGAGGAACCATCACCTTATTCCATCTCTCGAATCTTCATTACAACTTGATGTGTTTAAACCCCCTTAATTCTGCAAAATCTTCAAGTGACCATTTTGTTAGAATTAAGCATATGATAAACAAAATCTACCAAACAATGCTATAGGTCCTTTTCTTCTTAGTTCATAAAGAATATATCCCCATTCTCTGCAAAATAATAATGTCATGTTATCCTTGGCTAACACAAAATTTCATTCTGCGCAGGAGCTTCCCTCAAACCAGGTTTTAAGTGACCATGGTTCGAATCCATGGCTTAGTCCCTTCCTTAGTTCCTTGCTCTGCATTATTTAACACGGGGATTGTGCGAGCCATAAACCCACAACTAAGTTACCTCCGAAGACCCTTATTTTTACTTATGCATGGGACCGGTGCCGGGACCAAGTCCTCTAGACTTCGGCCTTTGTATTTTCTCTGTTGTCAACTGTTGTTTCCTCCCAGAGTTACCCTTCACCGAAATCTCCATTAGCTCCACCACAAGGATCATATGGTCGATATTTAATCTCCCTTCAAATGGATGACCCTGCCCCCATCTAGAGGATTCATGATATCGACAATCTGCATCTTAATCTAGTGTTGGGACAGATGATCCTCTATTAATTTGACGCTCCAGGGGTCTGAGACATTTAGTTCCCACGCTGCTCAACTCCCCTGGAGTGACAATTCACCGAAGTGCTTACCCTGTCCTACCATTGCTTGATCCAACGGTTGAGAAAAGTCCTGAAGGGATCCTAAATCGATGGTCTGTGTGATTCACGACTTCGGGCTTCGACACCTTTCACTTGTAGAGACTTGAAAAACCCTGAAGTACCAACTCTCCAGACTACGAGATCTACTACCGCGTGTCTTCTAGAATCAACGGTCGATATGTACTTTGGCCTTCGAGCCTTCGCGAGTTCTCGATTCAATGCAAACTGCCACTTATTTTTTTTGTTTTCCTCTGGAGTGCCCAGTCTCCGGACTGCACGACCTGTCTCCACATGGAGAAATACTAGAATCATACATGTGGCCCAATCAGGCGGGTGACATGTGTCACGTTCTAAATGACATTTCAATCCTCCACAGTGTTATAGGCCTAATTTGCACCCAGCCTGCATACCTGGCCTTAGGCCCTACTATTTGCCAATTTCTTGAGCCAAACTCTTCTAAAAAGCCCTCTTTTTTGAGACACACATGCCCTGGCCTTATACATCCTGCATATGCAAACATCCATATGCCTGCAGTCCTTCTACAACCTGTGTATATTGACAAAAGAACGAAAAATGGAAATTTGTAGACGGGAAACATAGTTTCGGGAAATTGCTAAAACCATTTGACTGCCTATGGCCAATCATTCAACTGGATAACTACCTATAAAAGAAGGGGTAGGGGTCCCATTTGAAAGAGGAAGAAGAAGAGCATAGAAAATCTGCCCAAATTTATCCCCCCTTTGCCCCAATTTCCCGCAATTGTATTGTGAGGTTGAGTAGTTGGTGCATTGTGAAGAGGAGCCCAGGACCAGGTTCGAGGAGCAGTGCCAACCACATATTGTAAGTTTACTCTTGTGAAGATTAACAAAAAAATGAATACTTTTTTCGGCCCACCATATCATGTGTTCAAATTGTGTATTTATTTCATGATATTGTCACATCTAACCCAACAATTAGTATATGAAATGCATGTTTGCAGCTCTCTGTTTGTCCATGTGTGAATGCAGGTCATCTTTGGGAGGAGGCTTGTAGTCAAGGAGAGAGTGAAAGCAAAGGGATCGACATCAAACGAAGGATTTAAGGTAGAGTTACCTAATCTTGTTTTCACCTTTGTATTGCATGAATGTGGGGTTTTGTGTTGGGAGAATAAGAAAAAGTAGAGGCCTTTAAATGGTCATTTTCTGCATGCATGATTAGAGCCCTTAAATGCTAAGTCCATAAGCGGGATTTGCCACTCACATCAGAATTGGTGACTCCACTGGGGAGTCTCTAGGGTTCTTTGGGGATTTTTTATTGGGTATTTTTTATTGGTTTTACTACCTTTTTTGAGTTTCTGCAAGAAGTCTGAGTGTTCAGGGGTTTTGGTTCTCAATACCAGTCTTACCTTCTCTGCTTATCATACTATTTATTTTCTATTTTTGAGAGTATTAAGAGGCATACACGTCCTGTAGTGGGACATCACGTGTATGCACGCGCCCTTCCTTTAGTCAGCCAACGTATGTACGCATGCTGATGAAGTGCTAGTTGCATGTCTGAGAACCCAAGAAATCCTTCTCAGTAAGAGGCAATCATCCTCTCCCTTGCAAAAGTGATCCTTCTCAGGGATCTTCTGGGTCCTTATAGGTCTCTGATTGAATAGTCCCTAGTCAGGTAAAAACCTTAGGATTATCTTTGTTTCACTATATTTTTCTTGCCTCTTTGCGTCAAAGTAAGTTTTTTTTTACCTTTAAGGGGTGCTGGTGTTCAATACCAATATCCTCTGCTGAAGCTTAGCTTCTTCTTTTCTTTTTTTGAAGGATTTCAGAGGCACATGCAGCCTGCAGTGGGCCTGCCCATGTGCACACACGCTCTGACCTTCTATAGCCCGCGTATGCACGCTAGCTATTGAAGAGACAGTCGTGTACCTGTCCAGAATTTTTTTTGGAGGCAATCATCCTCCTCCCTGTCAAGTTTTTACTTCCCAGGGTCTGTCTTGTTTGATTATGGTCTCTGTCATAATAGTTTTAGCCTAGGTTGGAATTCAACATAGCTTTCTTTTTCATTGAAAGATTTCTTCTGTTCCAAGCTTTTTTAACTTATTTTTAGCTTGAAATTTTAAGAAGAGTGAGTTGCATTCATCAGTTTCTTTTGGAATCTTTTGTTACTTTTGCTTTGATTGGAAGCAAAATAAAAAAAATAAAAATAAAAAAATAGCTTGTTAGTTCTCTTTCTTTCTTGTCATTTTCCTTGCATGGTTATTTGAAAAAGAAAAAGAAATTAGCATAGTGTTGTGTTTTCTTCTCATTTTAAAAGCATTTCAAAAGAAAATAAGAAACATAATCCTTCTTTGCTAGTTTTCTTACAAGTTTAATTTTTCGCAAGAGTCTTAACAACATCAGTTGCACTACCGTACCCTTTTGAGTAAATCAAGCCAATAAAAAGAACACTAATTAAAATTTACTAGACTTTATGTTTGTAGGGTCCATCAACTAGATTAGGCTAGAGCCTTGATTTAGGTTGGAGAGGAAACTCTTCAAGGCTATACAAAAAACATATGAGTCTATGCTAAGGAGTGTATAAGTCCAGTAACGTGGAAATTATCTGGGACCCCCCTCTAACATAGAGGCTAAACACGAGGTCGCGTGCGGAAAAGTAGCGGAGATAACCCCTCCAAAGATGGACCAAGCATAGTGGGGAACACATATAGAGGAATTGTCTTGGGATTCCATTGATCGCATTTGCCAAAGATCTTCATGGGTCTCGAATCCATTCGAGGTCCTCAGTCGTCTTCCGAAACAATTTCTTTCGATACCCTTGATAGGTTTTGGGCTTGATACCATACTCATTGCGGTCCACCCGATTGTTGACTATACTCGCCTGGTGATAGTTCATGAGATGGAAAACTAGTTGCCTTTATTTTAGGGACTTACACAGGTGACCGCGGGGGTATACTGCAGTACCTAGGGTAGACATCAGGCCACACTTTGCAGAGTATACCTAGAGGGTGCTTCTATATTCGAGTTGCACTTGCATCGGTAAGTTTCTCTAGTGTTGGTTGGTGTAACTGTTCTTCCAACTAGTTAGTCGTTTGCTTGATTTCTCATTTAGGAACTTTTAGTGTGTGCTCTGTGCTCCCTAGTTTTCCATAGTGAGTTATTCAGTCATTGCTTTGGGTATCTGATCTAGAGTGGTAGACCGCCCACTCTGCTGGTCATGAGGACTTTTCAGTCTTCCGCTTAGAAACGTGGAGCCACCTATTTATAGGCGTTGTTTTGATAACACTCTTTCTTCAGAGTCAGTGTGTGATACTTTTATGGACTTGAACGATCCCGCAAGGGGAGAACCTGTGCATAAGATATTCATGGCTAAAATTCCCGGCGATACCAACTAAGGATCCCCTTCACAAGGGGATTCTTCTGCTTTTCCCTTCTTCAAAAACATTGGTGTCCCTTTGATGGCCACTTTGTACATTCCTGGGTTGAATGCGGGACTACCGGTTTGGTTGGGTACCATTCCAAATGTACCGAATGCTCTTGACGCTTCTCAGTTAAGCACCTTAAGTTATGGGCACCCTGTTGATGTTTCTTCATCAACAAAATCTTTTCCTCCTCCTTCTCCCACCTCTGGTGAAAGTACAGTTACTAGTAACCGGAAGTCTAAACGAAATAGAAAGAGGAAGAATAGGAAGAAGAAATCACCAACCTCTGCGAGTCATGTTGGAGATAGGTCAACAACCTCTGCACATCACGTTGAAGACCAACACCCAACCTCTGCAAGTTATGCTAGGGGAAAGCGCCCACCCTCTGCAAGTCATGCTGGGGGAAAAAGTCCAGTCCCTGCTAGTCATACTGGCAATAGGTCTTTAGCCTCTGCGAGTCATGTTATCGACCCATCACCAACCTCTGTAATTCATGTTGTAGATGTGCAACCAGCCACGACCAGTCATGCTGGGGGCATTGATTCTGTTGAGAAACCTAGACAAATAGGACGTAAGGCTAAGCTCCCTTGTAAGCTTTGCAAGGGAGATAACCTTAGTCATTTATGCCCCGACCTTCCAGAGGTACAAATATTGTGGTCCCTATTTGCAAGCTCTTCTGATTCCGAGTCTTCTGAGGTTTCCTCATAGTTTATTCAACCATTGGTTGATAAAGTGGTCATGTTGATGTAGTCATCTACTGGTCCCACTCCTCTTTTGAGGCGTGAGGTTCCTTCAGACCTTGTAGTCTCTCAGCCTATTCAACCATTGGTTGAGAAAGTGGTCATGCCGATGTAGTCATCGGCTGATCGCACTCCTCTTTTGGGGGGTGAGGTGCCTTTAGACCTTGTAGTCTCTTAGCCTTTTCATCCATTGGTTGAGAAAGTGGTCATGCCAATGCAGTCATTGTCTGATCCCACTCCTCTTTTGGGGGGTGAGGTTCCTTTAGAACTTGTAGTCTCTCAGCCTATTCAGCCATTGGTTGAGAAAGTGGTCATGCCAATACAGTCATCGGCTGATCCCACTCCTCTTTTGAGGGGTGAGGTGCCTTTAGACCATGTAGTCTCATATCCTATGCAGTCATTGGTTGAGAAAGTGGTCATTCCATCGTGATCTTCGGCTAATCCCACTCTTCTCTTGGAGAGTGTCGAGTCTACCAAAGTGGTCACACCGTTGCAATATTCGGCTGATCCCACTCTTCTCTTGAAGAGTGTCGATTCTACCAAAGTGGTCACGCCGATGCCATCTTTGGCTGATCCCACTCCTCTCTTGGGGAGTGAAGTGTCTACCGACTATGTTTTCAGCATTTCCAGTTCCATACTTTCAAAACAAGGGGGAATTATGCTCGCTCAGAGCACACCCCCTCCAAGCCCTAGGATGGTTTCCTTTGATTGGAATGATCTTGTTGAGCCTCATATTCCTTCTTTTTCACCTTTTAAAATAAGGGTTGAAGTTAATTCAACAAACATTTATCGATGTATTGTTAATGAAGGAGCCTCTATAAGTATTTTATCCTACTCAGTTTGGAAAGTCTTGGGATCTCCCAAGATTTTGTCTTCTTTGCATGAACTGTTGGCTTTTGACAGACGTCCTAGTGAATATTTGGGGGTTCTTCCTCAGTTACCTATATAGTTAGGTGGGAAGACTGTCCTTTTTGATGTTATAGTGGTGCAAGGCCCGTTATATTTCAATATGCTTCTCGGGCGTGATTATGTATATGCTATGAACGATGTGGTATCTACGCTCTTCCGGGTGATGTATTTCCCTCACAATGGAAGCATTGTCACTATTGACCAGCTGGCATATGATAATCACTATCCCAATTCAACGTTAGTTTAGGCTGCCCCTTTATATGTTCCTAGTGTTCATGTAGACTCCACCCCACCACAGGTTAATTATGTGGCATCTTATCCTCAGTGTTCAATTGCTTATGAGAAGGAACCTGTGCAATCATGTTTCCCTTCTCAAGACTTGGAATTGACAATTGATCCATTGGGGGCATGGGATCCCTTGCTTCCCTCTCTTGGTCCAAGTGAGATTGAGTATCCTTCTGAGTTTGATCTCGTTGTTTGTAGATCCTCAAGCCCTCATGCTTGTGATTCTTCACTGATAGACTCTGCCAGTCCTGGCCAGAACCTCCATCATCATATGGAGTATGGTTAGTTTACTTCACGCTTTGGGACTGTCGACCCTCATTTGCGTGATTTCTTAGATTTTGAATTGCCTTCAGATGAGGATATCCTTGAAGACATGACTACGGTTTCTATACCGTGGGAGGACTTACACCGTGGTTTGTGTTTTCTTCCCTTTTGGGAGAATTTCCAAGTTGACTATAGAAGAGACCTTTGGTCCAAGCCTAGCAGCATGATCTACCTGAACCAATTTCATACATGAGTCATAGCTCCCACGAGTCTTCTTTTAAGCCCATTTCAGACCCTCTAAACATGAAAATATTGTCGAGTGATCTTGTTGACCTTCACGCTCGTTAAACTGAAATTTGAAGTCACGTCTGTCTGACGGTAGTTTAGCCCTTTTTCGGTCTGGATGGCCAACTGCACGAAGAAAGGTATACTCTAGGATCTTCGATTCCCTAGAAGAGTATACTCAAGTATCATTTTAACCCTTTTTCGGGCCCGAGGGACTAAATTTACGAAAAAGGAACCCCCACAGAGTCCATAGTTAAGCTCTTTTCAGACTCCCTAAAATTGAAAAGATCACCGAGTGACCTTATTCTTTCACACTCGTTAAAATGGACAAGAAGAACAACCTTTACGGAGTCCATAGTTAATCTCTTTTCAGACTCCCTAAAATTGAAAATATCTTCGAGTGACCTTGTTTCTTGACACTCATTAAAATGGCCAAGAAGAACAACCTTTACGGAGTCCATAGTTAAGCTCTTTTCAGACTCACTAAAAATGAAAATATTGCCGAGTGATCTTGTCTTTGTCACACTCATTAAAATGATTTTGAATAGTTGTCTTTTCGGTGCTAATTTACCCCCTTTTTCGAACCGACTAGACTATTTTCGAAAAAGGTACCCCAGTGGAGTTCTCTTTTACGCTTTTTCATGATCTCTAAACATGAAAAACCGTTGGGCCTGCCTTCTCTGGGATTGTTAAAAATACATTGAAGGATGTTATCATTGTGTCTTGTTAATCACACTTGCATTCCTCCGTCTTTGGCCTAAGTACGACTCCATGTTTCTCTCAACTGAACCATATAAAGCATGCCTTATATGCAAGCCTTGTAGCCCTTTGCCCCTGCGACTTGACACCTTGACCCATGGAGGTTTTTTTTGAGTGTCCCCTTTCAACATATGTCTCCTTGCTCTGAGCATCAGTGTGTTACTTGAGCCTGGAACTAGTATGTTAGTGACACTTGTTCCTCCTTTGTAACATAACATTCTTTTATTCTTTTTCAAAGATTTTCAAAATATTGAAAAAAGACAAAAAAAATCAAATATACCCCAAAAAGAGGAAGGGAAAAGTATTTTCTTTTTGTTGGCAGCACAAGGAGTCTCCCTTAGACAAAGCACATATTTCCGTTTGTTTGTCAAAGATCTAGGATATAGTATGACCTTAGGAAGTTGTTCTCATAGAGTCGTGTCCTCTTCCATTTGGTTATTCCTCCGAACATATGGAGAGTTGGCGTTGCCTCTTGCATTGTCAACTTATGTCAATATCATGCTGCCTGAGTCTCCTCATGCCTGACCATCCTAAAACACCAATCAAAATCCTTGTTCAAAATCAATGAAGTTCTCTTCCTGATCACCGAGATCCTCTTGTCTATTCACGAAGAGCTATTGAAGACCTCTGGGTAATGAAGTCGTACACTCACATTACACTCTTACCCAAGTTTTTAATATCTTGAAGTTGTTGCTTGAGCTCTGAAAGCATCACCTCCAGCCATCAGACGACACTTAGCTTCTTGAAGATGGATACTATACATGTATATATTTTGATTTTGAGATGTAGATCCACTGTGTATTACTCATGAATACACTTTATATAGTTATATGACATGGATCTAGAATGTATTTGATTGGCAACCATGATTTTAGTTTTCTTTTTATCCCGAGCATGGGTATGCCTGCCTCGAAGAGACACAATATTATTTTGCAGATGGCATTTCCCAAATACTGGTCCCTGGGCTCACTCACTTGGCACGTTGATAAATATTGGTAAAGTATTTCGACCATCAGATGCTCTTCTGACCTCACACTTTAGGGGGCATCTGTTATAATCCTAATTTGCACCAGCCTGCATACCTAGCCTCAAGCCCTACTATTTTCCAATTTCTTGAGCCAAGCTCTTCTAAAAAGCCCTTTTTTTTTAGCCACACATGCCCTAGCCTTCTACAGCCCACGTATTCACACATCAATATGCATGTAGGCCTTCTACAACCCCCGTATATTGACAAAAGCATGAAAAATGGAAAGTTGCAGATGAGAAACAAAGTTTCAGGAAATTGCTAAAAACGTTTGACTGCCTATGGCCAGTCATTCAACCAGATAACTACCTATAAAATAAGGTGTAGGGGTCCCATTTGAAAGAGGAAGAAGAAGAGCATATAAAATTTTCCCAAATTTATCCCCCCTTTTCCCCAATTTCTCGCAATTGTATTGTGAGGTTGAGTAGTTGCCGCATTGTGAAGAGGAGCCCAGGACTAGGTTCGAGGAGCAGTGCCGACCACATATTGTAAGTTTACTCTTGTGAAGATTAATACAAAAAGGAATAATTTTTTCATCCCACCATATCATGTGTTCAAATTGTGTATTTATTTCATGATATTGTCACATCTAACCCAACAATTAGTATATGAAATGCATGTTTGCAACTCTCTGTTTTTCGATGTGTGAATGCAGTATCCTTTTTTTTATTAATCTTCAAAAGAGTAAGCTTACAATATGTGGCCGACACTGCTCCTTGAACCTGGTCCTGGGATCCTCTTCACAAGAGTAAACTTACAATATGTGGTCGACACTGCTCCTCGAACCTGGTCCTGGGATCCTCTTCACAAGAGTAAACTTACAATATGTGGCGTTTTCTCCTGCATCGTCAACTTATGTCAATATCATGCTGCCTGAGTCTCATCATTTGTCATGCTACTGTCCAAGGGAAGTTTTTACCAAGCTCGTGTCGGCCTTTCTGCAGTTTGTCTCTTGTCCTCATGCCCGACCATCCTAAAACACCAATCAAAATCGTTGTTCAAAATCAATGAAGTTCTCTACCTAATCACTGAGATCCTCTTGTCTATTCACGACAAGCTTTCAAATACCTCTGGGTAATGAAGTCGTACACTCACATTACACTCTTACCCAAGTTTTGAAGATCTTGAAGTTGTTGCTCGAGCTCTGAAAACATCATATCCATCCATCAGATGACACTTAGCTTATTGAATATGGATACTATACATGTATTTATTTTGATTTTGAGATGTAGATCCGTTGTGTATTGCTCGCGGATACACTTTATATAGTTACATGACATGGATTTGCAATGTATTTGATTGGCAACCATGATTTTAGTTTTTTATCTTGAGCATGGGTATGCCCGCCTCAAAGAGACAAAATGTTATTTTGCAGATGGCAGCTCCCGAATACTAGTCCCTGGGCTCACTCACTTGGCACGTTGATAAATATTGGTAAAGTATTTTGTCCATCAGATGATCTTCTGACCTTACACTTTAGGGGGCATCTGTTATAAGCCTAATTTTCACCCAGCCTGTATACCTGGCCTCAGGCCCTACTATTTGCCAATTTCTTGAGCCAAGCTCTTCTAAAAAGCCCTCTTTTTTGATACACACACGCCCTAGCCTTATACAGCCTGCGTATGCACTAATCCATACGCCTGCAGGCCTTCTACAACTCGTGTATGTTGAAAAAATCACGAAAAATGGAAATTTGCAGATGGGAAACAAAGTTTCGGGAAATTGCTAAAACCGTTTGACTGTCTATGGCCAGTCATTCAACCGGATAACTACCTATAAAATAAGGGGTAGGGGTCCCATTTGAAAGAGGAATAAGAAGAGAATAGAAAATTTGCCCAAATTTATCCCCCCTTTGCCCCAATTTCCCACAATTGTATTGTGAGGTTGAGTAGTTGGTGCATTGTGAAGAGGAGCCCAGGACCAGGTTCGAGGAGCAGTGCCGACCACATATTGTAAGTTTAATCTTGTGAAAATTAATACAAAAAGGAATATTTTTTTCGGCCCACCATATCATGTGTTCAAATTGTGTATTTATTTCATGATATTGTCACATCTAACCCAACAATTAGTATATGAAATGCATGTTTGAAGCTCTCTGTTTGTCCATGTGTGAATGCAGGTCAACTTTGGGAGGAGGCTTGTAGTCAAGGAGCGAGTGAAAGAAAAGGGATCGACATCAAACAAATGATTTAAGGTAGAGTTACCTAATCTTGTTTGCACCTTTGTATTGCATGAATGTGGGGTTTTGTGTTGGGAGAATAGGAAAAAGTAGAGGCCTTTAAATGGTCATTTTCTACATGCATGATTAGAGCCCTTAAATGCTAAGTCCGTAAGAGGGATTTCCCACTCACATCACACAGGTTCAAAAATCACTGACATGTGGCACACATCCCATGTGTCCACTCCATCCTAGGTGATGTCCGTGAGCCACATCACTTCAGAATTTCAGGCTTGAGAAAATTTTACACTTGCATTATGGGGTCTACATCACCTCCATGTGACATCATCATTCCCCACCACTTCTACTCTTCAGGATTCAAAACTTCGAGCTTCGGTAGTTTCCACACTAGCACACTCCAATTCTCCCAAACGTCGAATTCTCGAACTGGCCAATCTGTCGACACATGTCCCTTTTGATGAACGGTCCGAATGAACTCCAGAATTCGGGACTTCGAGCTTCGGAAGTCTCCCGAGTCCAACACCTGCTACCTCCTGGATAGTCGAACATCGAACTGAAATCGACGACTCACACTCCTACCACAGCCAACGACTGCGATTAACTCTGGCTTTGGCTTCGAGGTTTCTTGCTCGAGAAGACCCCCATACTCCTGAATACTTGCTAGATCTGACGGTCCTAAACACTCCCAAAATCCACCACTCCATCTAAAGGTCGACGAGACTTTAGGACTCCACCCTTCAACAATTCAAGATTTGCATGCCTACCAATATCGCCGAAGCGATGAAGTTAAGAAGTATTACCCTTCATGCTTGGCCTTGATCGATGATAGATGATCAACAATTTAGATCTGATGAATGAAAATTAACCTTTCCCAACTTATGGTTTTTCGTTCATCGAATGACTCCTACTCACCGGTCCTCCGATCCAAAGATCAATACCTCTCTTGATCCCATAGTGGCGATCACTCCTGAATTCGAAGAGGACAGTCACGATCCTTCGATCCCTTACAAAAGGATCTATGACATTCTAGGTCTTGTGTAGATTCTGCAATGCCATTCCTCGTAAGCTTTTCAACTTCAAGGTCATAATTCGATCTCAACCACAAGACTCTGACCAATAGACTTGACCCATACCGGCCTAGTATTTCAACCTGAAGCTTTGATACCAATCTGTAGCATACCCTGCAACTCACATGCCGGGGTACACTACCTTCAAGCCCACCCTTGAACTTCTTTATTTTATCGATGCCTTTTTAAATTATTAAGGATGCATAAAAGAAAAGATCTAACGACATGCACAACAATAACTAGCAAGCATGCATATTCTAAATATTTGATTAAACGATAAATAAATACACAATGGATTACATTCATATACAGGTAAATAATACCATAACATAGAGAACTTATATTTATAAAATAAGACACCAACTGTTTGCAGACCAAGAATGTTCCACCCAACCGTAGACACTACTGTTCCAAATCTCAATAGTAGTCTCACCTCCGAGTCAGGGCTATGAATCCATAAGGAAGGTTCCAGAGTGTTACTTGGCTTCCCAAACCAGTCAACGCTCAATCTCTCATAGGCTTTCCCAACACTCACAACAATCCAAGTACCCAAATCTCTTCTACCCAGCCTGCACCACCCAAGAGAATGAACCTCCACCCTTCTTTGCCACACAGTCCCTCAGGCAGTCCTTCTCCTTCCAGGGATCCAGAACAACTGGTCCAGAATCTCCATATTGGAACTCTCAGGTCTCACAGCTGTGAACAAAGATGGACATATGCCAATGCATCTCAGACATGCAGGCCTCAAGTCATGGCTGGATTGCACCAACAACCTCTACAACCAACAATACCGTGGCTACTCTTCTGCAGTTCGTTTCCATTTTCCCAAGCGAAGACACAGATGATGAATGATGAATGAGTGATAGGTAAGAATGTAATGAATGAACGAGTAAGTAAGTTAGTGAACCAATGAACCAATGAGAAAGTGAACGAGTGAATGAGAGAACCCCCCAATAGACCAAGGGAAGGTTTAAGTAATTCGTGGGGAATCAAGAACCTCCTGGCCTCCCCCAAAGAAGTTCATGTAACTGATCCCCTCCCTTAGAAAAAAGGGTAATCAAAATACAAAATAAACATTTAGCCCCTCAATCCCCCTCTCTTGTGGAATCATAGCCCCCTATAACTCTAGTCCTTGTCTATCTAGCAACCAATGATGAGATTATCATTAATAATGATAAAACCATTACATTTCTTAGGCACACTGGAATATTTTGATTGTTTGGGCCCTCTAGCCTCTTGACAATTAAAAAAATACATTATTTAACATGGGGCTCAAAAACTAGGGTGTTACATCCCCTCCCCCTTATTTTGGCACTATCCTCAGTGCATATACAAAATAGAGATCAAAATCTCAAAATTTATTTAAAAAGCTATGGGTACTCTTCCCGCATGGCATCTTCATGCTCCTAGGTAGAATCTTCAGGACCGTAACATGTCCACTAAAATTTTACCATCTCTATAACTCGATTCCAGAGTATTTTGACCTTTCTGTCCAATATCTGCACTGGTTGGACTTGAAAGTCTCCCTTTGTCTCTACCTGAATCAGATGCCAATCAATAACATGGTTAGGATAATGTACACATTTATTTAGCAAAGAGACATGAAATACAATATGCACATTCATGGAAGAAGGAAATGCAAGCATGTATGCAACTGGCCCTATTCTGTCCAATATTTCAAATGGACAACAGAATCTGGCTACCAGCTTTGTACAACTACCCAATTTCAAATAAATTTTCTTGGGCTTCACTTTTAGAAGTACATGCTATTGATATTATGGTAGCTGCGGGAGGTATTTGTTGGGTATGTGTTATATTCTTTGCACGAGTAGTAGTGTCTGAGCGCCTGCGCCGGGCGCATAGGGGGGCAGCGCCCCCGAATTTTTTTTCTTCGGGACGACATATTTCAGGGACGACATATTACTGGGACGACATATTTCCGGGACCACATGATATTAGGTGGTTTTTCGACACATGGTTTTTTGCCGATGGTTTTTCTATTTCTGGTTAAGGAATTAGGGTTTTGGACTAATCCAGGTCATTGGGTTAGGGTTTTGGATGCCGCTGGCTCCTATATGTATATTGTATTGTAAACATTGTAACACAATGTATGAATATAATATATGCTGGTTTTCCCGGTTTGGGTTTCCAGGTGAAAAA
>SNQJ01S0192501.1:0-14195 GCA_010110895.2 Picea sitchensis
TGGGGGAGAGCCTTAAGGAGTGCGAAGGTGATCTTTTCCTTGTCGAAAATATTATTAACAGAGAAATAACCTTCTAGAAGATTTAACCATTTATCTAGGGCATCTGCATCTATTTTAACTTCAAATACAGGAATATCAAAATTAACCTGTACCTTGAAAGGAGATGTGCCTCCAAAGTGGCCACTTGATGAAGATGCACCTGATGTTATCGGGAGGCATTGAAGGATGTGGGAAAAATTCTCCATCATTTCATCCCTCTGTCGTGTGAGAGCTTGCTCAAGCAACAGACTGATATGATCGTCTGCTCTGTCGTTTTTCTTTTCTTACACCATTGAGGGTTTCTTGGGTGTGCGAGAGCGATTGTCCTCAAGAGATACAATCTCGAGACCCAACTTGCTATACTCGGACCTCGTTGGGGACATGCACTGAAAATGATCAAGAGCAGCCTGCTCTGATACCACTGATCCGGATTGTTTTCGGTACGAAATGAGAGTGGAGATATAACACATAAATATTTAAAGATATTGCAAGAGAGACAACAATATAACAGAGATATAGAGGAAATAAAATAAGAGTCATAGATATACAATAATACACGATTTCTATTAACGAAATAAATGTACAGAGACTATAAAATACAGAGTGAAAGACTCGCTAGAATGGTGGTAGCTTATCTCTGAGAAGAGATGTGACGGCTACTCGCATCCGTGAGAAGATTATTACAATGAGGCTTTGAAGGCATTTTTACAATAAGCAGGAATGCCCAAAACCCTGGACATCCAAAAACCTAACCCTGGGAGATGAAGCGCCAAAAGTCATGTGGGCCCCGTTTGGGTAAGTTGGTGCATCAACTTCCCGAGGTCGTAACTTTTGCATACGATCTCCATTTTAGGTGAATGATAGCTCGTTGGAAAGATCTATCCGAGCACTACAAATTTTGGGTGAGAAACATGATCTATGATCCATGTTTCTCCCCTTTTTCTCAAAAAACATTGTTTAGGGCCTCAAAATGGCCCCGGAAGTTAAAAATTGCTAAAAATAGTAAATTACCAAAATTGCCAGAAACATGTTTTGGGCCAGTTGGAGAAGGTGGGTGGCCACCGATATCCACCTGGATCACACCAAATATAAGGATACAAGGTGTGAAACTTTCTTCCCTGGATGATAAAGTAGTTATTGCATTATAAGTCTTGTGTGAGGGTTAGGTTTCTATCTTTGACTTGCTCAATCTATGTTGTGACATGACCCAAAGTCATAGGGGGGAAATCCCATAACAGAATTGGTGACCATACTAGGGATTCTCCTAGTTTGGGTCAATCTTATGGTTTCTTGTTTTTCTCTTGATGTTGTTATTTTATGTGTTTTATATATTTTCTTTATAAATAATTATCCTTTTAGTAAATTTTATCAAATTTATGGAAGCCCCCCTTTTGGAGTGGATTTTTATTTTTTCTAAAATTCTTAGCCCATCCGCGAGTTGCTCCTTTATAACCCAAAGACATGCATGATTTTCTAGTGTATGACCCCAAGATATTCACGAGTCCTAATATACACAATCACAGACATGTGTAATTTTTTTGTTTATAAAAAACTCTCTCTCATTTGGAAGGTGTTGGTTGGTTGTTCATTTTTGGCAGAGCCTGCTGGGTGTCTTTCTTGTTTCTTTTTGCTTTCTCAAGTCCTTGAAAACTTCTAAGTCACAGAAAATATCTTGCTCTTGGTTTGCTAGTGTTCTTGGATTATTTTTATCTTTCATTTTAAAGCCAAGAATCGTGTATCCTACAATTTCTTGTAGCATATTTTGTTAGTTTTGCTTTGATAAAAAGAAAATGAAAAAACCTAGTGTTTTGCTAGTTAGGTCTCTTTCTTTCTTTGCATTGTTTTTCATTATCATTTGAAAAAGAAAAATATGTTAGCATAGGATTTTGTTTTCTTCTCACCTTAAATAATTTCAAAATAAAAATAAGAAAGAACACCCTTTGTTTTCTTCTTTTTCTTTTCTCAAAAGGTTGCATTGTCATCTTGCATCAGAAAGAAGAAATTTGCATTTAGAGTTTGAAGCATCGTTCATTCATTTTCTTGTTGAAACTCTTTTTGCTAGTGTTCTTATAATTTTCATTTTTGCAAGAGTCTCAAACAACATCAATTTCACTTTGTACCCTTTGAGTAAAAACAACCACTAAAACAAATTTTAAACTTAAAATGTACTACACTTTGTTTCTAGGGTTCAAAAACAAGTTTAGGATAGGGCCTTGGTTTAGGTTAGAGAGTTATTTTCTCCAAGGAAAAAAAACAAACATAGGACTCTGAGTTAGGGAGAGTCAAATCCAATTTTTGTATAAGTATAGCTGGGATCCTCCTCTAACACAGGAGCTGGGTGTCTTTCTTGTTAATTTTTGGCAGAGCCTGCTGGGTGGAAGGAGATTTCCCTCCAAATATCAATTGAGCATAGTGGAGAGATCGTATATTGGGGGTTTCACTAGTGCCTTTACCTATGTGAGAGGCGGTGCTTTCAAAGCTTTGAGGTTTGTTACCCTACCCATATGTTAAATCGTGACTGTCGATTGCACCCCCCGAACATTGATTGCGATTTGGTAACATTAGTTTATTTTCCTATGGATCTTAAAGGTGACTCCGGAGGTTTTCCGTGGTACCTAGGATAGATTTTGTATCACACTTTTTAGTACTATTGGAGAGTGCCCTATGAAGTGTGGGTACTTGCATCGGATAAGGTTGGTTAGAGGAGGTCTATATAATCACTTCTCACTCCTTCATTTGTTGGTCCACTTGAATTAATAAACCCATGCCTTCGTCTGAAAGTCCCTTTCCACTTTTTCACTACTTTGGAATCAGGACCTCTTCCATCTGGGATGACTATTTGTAAAAGATGTTTTCTTGTGATGTTTCTCTTAGTTATTTTTATTGGAGTGTTACTTTCTGTAGTTGGCCTTATGTTGTTTCATTTTCATCACTTTTGGATCATTGATTCAGGTTAGTTGACCAACCACTCCACTGGTCAAGAAAAACCCTTGGTCTTTCTCTTGAAATCATGGAGACGCCTCCTAGAAGGCGTGGGTTTTTATACCACTGGTTCGTCAGAGTTAGTTCATGATAATTTTATGGGCATGAAAAATCCTGCAAGGGATGAACCTGTGCATAAGAATGATATGGAAAAAGTTCTAGAGGATTCCACCCAAGGGACCGTTGCCTAAGGAGATTCTTATGCTTTTCCTTTCTTTGGAAATGTGTGTGCCCCCTTGATGGACACTTTGAAAATTCTGTGGTTTATGTAGGACTATTGGTTTGGTTGTGAATAAGTGATAATTTCCTAAATTCCCTTGTCTTAGATAAGCACTTTATGTCATGGGCATCGAATGGATGTTGATCCTTTATCTTCTACATGAGTGAATTATGCTCATTTTTCTCCCTCTTATCATGAAAGTCTTGGTACTAGTAACTAGAAGTATAAAAGGAATAGGAAGAGGGAGAGTAAGAAGAATAAGTCACAAACCTATACTAGTCATGTTGGATACCTCCACCCAACCTCTGTTGGTCATGTTGTGGGCAAGAAACCAACCATTGCGAGTCACACTCAAAGAAAAAGTCCAATCATTATGAGTCATATTGGCATTATTTTACCAACCTTTGCGAGTCATGTTAGATTCATTCATGTCATCATCTGTTATAACCCTAATTTGCAGCAGACATGCTTACCTGGCATCAAGCCATCTCAGATTCCTTCTTTTCCAAAACATTGTTGAATAACTCTTCTTAAAAACACCTTTTATAAAGGCCCATGTTCCCTGCTCCATTACTGCATGCGTGTACATGCTAGCTGACCCAAGACAACCTGCATGTACCTAAAAAAGCATGAAAAAAGGAAAGTTGTTGACATAACACACAACTTTGGGTGAGTTAACTAAATCTTTCGGCCATGCATGGCCGAGGGTTTGACCAAATACCTAGCTTCATCTAAACTATAAAAGAAGGGTTAGGGGTCCCATTTGGAAGAGGCGAATCATAGTAAAGAAACTATACCCGATTTCACATTCCCTTTGTCCCAACCTTTTAGCCATCCTTGTGCAAAGGGAAATATAGAACAAAGAAGTTGGAGGATAGTTGAAGAGGAGCCCAAGACCAGGTTCACGGAGCAGTGGCCAACTTCATCATTGTAAGTTGATTCATTGAAGTTAATAATAAAGAAGTACTTTTCCCATCCCACCATATGAGGTTTTCATGGTTTATTGCATACATATTGATTGAATCTCTAACTCATTAATCTGTAGATCAAATGCATGTGGAGTTCTTTGTTTTTCTTGTGTGAATGTAGGTCAGCCTTGGGAGGAGAGCTATAGTCAAAGAGTGATCAAGCATGAAGAAGGATTGATATCAAATGCACGAAATAAGGTATGCTCACTTGATCTTCTTAACTATGTATTTTCTTAAGAATAATGGGGATTAGGTCTTGGATGACGGTAGAAAGTAGGAATCTTTAGGTCTTTTCTGCATGCATAATAAAACCCTAAGTACTAGTCTGTAGAGGGATTTCCCACTCACAATACCATCCTCTCCTATCCATGTTGGGGGCATGCTACTAGCCTCTGCTAGTCATGTTGGGAGCATGTCATTGGTCACTACGAGTCATGTTGGGGGAATTTATATAGGTGATAATCCTAGATGTATGGTACATAAGCCCAAGTTACCTTACAATATTTTCACGAGAGATCACCTTACTCATTTTTTCCCTGTTATTTCCATCGTATGAAAAGCATTGTCCTTTTTTGAAGGCCCTTCTACTTCAGAGTCATCTTCAATTTCCTAGAAATATATTCAATCATTGGTTGATGTAGTGGTCATGTTGATGCAATCTTTGGCCGATACTACTCTTGTTTTTGGAGGTGATTTGTCTCTTGACCATGTTGTCCTGCATCCTATTCAACCAATGGTTTAGCAAGTGTTTTATCGGATGAAATCTTCAGTCGATCCCACTCTTCTCTTGGAGATGACCAGTCTTCAAAAGTGGTTGAGATCACACAAGATTCAGTCAATCCCACTCTCCTTTTAGGGAGTGATGAGTCTTTTGACTATGTATTTAGAATTTCCAGTTTAGTACCTTCTGAAAAAGGGGGCATTCCACTCTCTTCGATTATTCTCCCTCCAAGTCCTAGGATGGTTTCCTTTGATTGAAATGATATTGTAGCGCCTCTCCTTCCTTATTCTTCACCTTTCCATATAATGGTTCTGGTTGAATCTATGTTGAAAGGTATTTTTCGATGTATTGTAGATGAAATATCCTCTACAAGTATTTTACCCTCCTCGACTTGGAAATATTTGGGTTATCCAAAGCTTGTGTCAGCTACCAGTGAGTTATTGGATTTCAATAGAAGACCTAGTGAATGTATGGGGATTCTTCCTCAATTTCCTATCATGTTAGGTGGGAATATTGTTTTAATCGATATTTTAGTGGTGTTAGGCCCTTTAGACTTTAATATGATTCTTGGGAGTGATTATGTTTATTCTATGAAGGATGTGGTGTCTACACTCTTTAGTGTGATGAATTTCCCTCACAACGGAAGAATTTTCACTATTGATCAAGCTTTATATGATAATCATAATCCTAGTTCGACTTCAACTCAGTTTTATCCTTCGTATGTTCCTAGTTTTAGAGTATACTCCTCCCCACCACATGTGAATTATATTGCATCTTATACTTGATGTCCAATTAATCCCGAGAAGGAATATTTATAGTCATGTTTTCCTTTTCGATACAAGGTATCGACAATTGATCAGGTGTTCTATCTAATGGGGGAATGTAATATTTTTCTTTCCCCTTGAGTAATATGGTTTTTCCTCTTGAGTCTCATATTACTGTTTGTGAGACCTCAAGCCTTGGTATTTGTGTGTTGTCGATCCTCGGGTTCATGGATGTTGAGTTTCCTTCAGATGAGGCCATCCTTGAAGCTATGATTATTGATCTTCGACCTCCTCCTGAACCAAAAGCTTTAAGATTTGGTTTCCAATGAAATCCTTGGCTTGAGCCTAGCAATGGGATATACCTAGACAACTATTATTCATAAGTTGCATGGTTGTGTGGTCCTCTATACATATTTTACTTTTAGGGTTTCTTGTTTTCAAGTTCTATATCCCTTAGCATATGTTTTTATCAGAGGTTTCTATATTGGACTTATTAACTTCTAGGTAAGTGTTTTGGGTATTATATATAAGACTTTGGAGACATTTTATTTGGTACCTTTTCATTCCATATAGATCTGTTCTGATAGGTAATGATCTAAAAACTAGCATATTGGTTGGATTTCCCCCTCCATCCATTTTTACATTATCTGTTTCATTTTTACTCAGCATCGACTCCACTGAGTTTTGACACAAAACCTTCTTTGTTTTTTAGAAGTGTTGTAATTCATGTCATAAATCCTATCTTCCATGGGTTCCCTAGCTTAGACCCCCTTTTCATTTTGGCACCCATTTTGCAAGTTTTCTATTAGAATCGGGAGTCATGTTTAGTCCCACCGTGACTTTGCATTGAATCTCCATATATTCTTCTCAATTTTTTTTTTCTGGCGATTACCTATAGGACTCCCCCTACCGCATGTTGATACTTATATCAACACCTTTTTAGATTATTCAATAGGTATTGTGTTCCTTATTGGCATATAGAGTAGGTGTCATTCCACCTGCACTATGATTTATCCATATCATTCACATATCTTCCATAGGGTCCACCCCATCCATCCGTGGAATCATACCTTCAATATACGTTAAAGGTATCATTTATGGATGGTAGATCTTACCTCTCCATGGGTGTCCTATTTATTACCTCACTGTCCTTTTTGAAACCCATGCTATAGTTGTTTTAGTAGGTTTGAGATCCCTTTTAGTCCCACTATTACTTTGTGTTGAAGCCTAATATCTTCTCATCAATATTATTCTGGCCAATACCAATGGGCATTCCTCATTTATGTGTTGAGTTTTAATTGCATCGCATGCTAACTTCTCATGCTTTTAGGCCTAATGTCGGATTTAGCTTGCCATTGTTGAACCATTTTATTATGCATTCCTACTAGTTTCTATCCTTGCAATTTATGTCTTTTCAACTCGACACCTTAACCCTGGAGGAAACGTTCCCCAAGTGTCCTTATTCTTCACATGATTCCTTTCATTGAGCATATGTATGTTCCTTGTGATTTGGAACTAGTTTGCTTTCCTACAACACTCGTTTCCTCCACTGTACTATATCATTATTTTATTCTTTTTCAGGCTTTAATAACATGAAAAAGACAAAAAAAAAATCAAAAAACCAAAAAGAGGGGGAAAGAGTCTATCTCGTTTTTGGCAGCACTCTTGTCACCCTTGAACAAAGCACAATATTGATTCAGTATCTCAATATTTTCGGTTTAGTATGGATTTCGGAGACTCTTCCTCGTTATTGAGTATAATATCCCCTGGTTGGTTATTCTTCCAACCATAGAAATCATTTGTGGATGTCTCTTGTATCACAAATGTATCTCAGTTTATAGTTATGTTTCTTAAGTCACGTAATGTGTCGTTTTTTTTTTCAAGGGAAGTTTTTCTGCAGTAAGTATCTGAACTTTCAAGTCAGCCTTCTTAAGTCTTTCAAGATCATCTCATTTCACAAGTATCTATGTCTCTTACTCATGGTATTATAAAAGGTCCCCATTGACTTCTTGCTAGAAGTCCTTCTCTTATCGACTCTGACACACTACTTTGAGAGTATGACCAGCTAGATTAGCACCATGGGCCTATTTTCATTATTGATAGGTGACCTTGTTCTCAACAGATGACAAACCATCATTGGTGTAACGTCCCCAGCCACCAACAGGCTCGTAAACACCACTTCTTGGACACCTCTCTTAGATCTGATACCATTTTGCAACATCCCCACCCACTAACAGGTCAGGCAACGTAACACAACTAATAGATTACTAATCTCTAATAATAGGTTAATTATTCATCCTAGAGTACATATATATTACATGAATTTCTAATGAAATAAAAGGCAATACAATATACTACTACAATACTAACTCATGTGAAATTGTTCATAAATCATACATGCAACGAAAACACATGATAACATTGTAAGAATCATAGACATGCAAAACAAACATCATTAAACACATAATTGATACTTATCTCTGGATTGTGAAGACCACCGACTGCGTCCAGACCTTCCACGAACCTCCTAGCCTTATACCACACTGCTCATCACTCTCAGCAGTGGGTCACCCCCGAGTTGGGACTAAAATCCACTGGGAAAGGGATTCCTAGGCTTGGCAAGGCTAACAGGAATGTCAGATAGTTCAACAGGAAGGATTCTCTCAGGAGCCACCTACGTCCACTATTCACAGACTCTCATTCCCCACATGCCTGCCCCACCCCAGGAGTATACACATTCACTGTCACACAGTTCATCAACTGCTCCACCTCCCTTCTGGGGCTTCAACAATAGGCCGAACATGAAATCTCAGAGCTCTGTAGCTATTATTGGACTCCCTCTAGGAGAATTTACTTCCTCAGCACACTCTCTCACCCGAAGAGATTTTCTCACATGACTGACAACTTGCCTCTTCAATATACGGGCCTGACAACCTACCTTTGCAAACCACAGGCCTGAAAACTTGTTTCTTCTATCCATATCCTAAGACAAATGGGTAAGGGAAGAGGCAACAACAGAACTCAGGTAAGGAAGAGTACAAATAAGCAAAATACTAGTGCGCGCAAGTTACAGAGGTTCACGATGGACGCAGGTTCAACAATGGCGGAAATGGCTTGTTGTGTGATTTCTCGATGTATGAGTGAACTTGTCAGGATAAATATGGTTGACTAGTCATAGAATGGCGAGAATGGTGAGAGTGTGAGAGCCAACTGTGTGTCCCTCCACCTCCGTGATTTCTGCCCAAAACAACAATAATTCCCACTTAAAATTGCATGTGCCTGAGATGACACCTGTCACTCATGAAGCATGTTCCTTTCCATTTGGAAGTCATTTCCTCTTCCTAAATGAACTTAGGATATAATCATATCCTTCTATCAACTTTTAGAATAATAATGAATTATTCTTCGACTTAAGCTCTTAATCTTAGTCCCAATTTCCATCCTCTCAGCCCCCAATCCCTTACCCATCCTAGTGGAGATTATTCCTTCATACTCTTTCTCCGTGGTTGATCTACACACAATGATGTTTTTATATTAATAATATGAATATTTAAATGCACAAAACAAGCTCCTGGCCTTTAACACCTGGGCTCACCAGCCCAATAAACACTTAAGCCTATCAACTTAAAATTTCTTGTCTCATCAGCCTAGAAAACATGTTACAAATCGTAAATACAACTAGGGATCATCCTTGGGAATATTACAATCCACTCCCCTTATTTTTTCACTTTCCTCAGTGAAACTTATTTACACAGCATCAACAAGATTTTCAAAATCTTCAAAAAGATGCGGGTATTTTGCCCGCATAGCATCCTCATGCTCCCATGTCACGTCCTCAGGACCGTACCATGTCTGCTGGACCTTTACAATCCTTATGGATCAATTCCAGAGCTGCTTGCTCTTCCAGTCCAATATGCACACCGGATGCACTTGCAAGGCGCCTTCTTGCTCCACCTAAATCACATTCCAATCAATCACATGATTAGGATCATGTATATACTTCTTGAGAAATGAAACATTAAATACATTATGAACAGTCATGGATGCAGGAAATGCAAGCATATAAACAACTGGTCCAATCCTTTATAGGATTTCAAATGGTCCACAATATATGGCTGCCAACTTGGAACAGTATCCCAGCTTCAGGGAACTTCTGTTGACTTTTACTTTCAAGGAAACATGATCACCCACTTTAAACTCCTTGTGGGTTCTTTTCTTATCAGCATAAATTTTCTTCCTGTCTTGGGCATCCTTCAAATTTTGCTTAATCTTCATCATTTGTTCTTCCATTTCCTTGAGAAAATCTGGCCCAACCACTTCCCTATCAGCTGGGTTTTCCCAGCTTACTGGGGTGTTGCACTTTCTTCCATAAAGTGCTTCAAAAAGGCTCATCTTCAATGATGCTTGATACCCATTATTGTAGGAAAATTCTACCAAGTGTATATAATCTTTCCATTTAGATGGTTTTTCCATCAGATACATTATTAACATATCTTCTATCACTTGTTTCACCCTCTCTGTCTTCCCATCAGACTTAGGATGATAAGCAATGATGAAGCTCAGATTTGTTCTAAACCCTTTCAATAACCCCTTCTAGAACTTTGATGTAAAATTTGGGTCTCTATCAAACACAATTTTCTTGGGTATGGCATGAAAACGTGATACTTCCCTCATAAATATATCAACAACATTAGCTTCTTTCTAAGTAGTCTTCAATGGAATGAAATGGGCAGCTTTAGTAAGCTTGTCCACCACTACCATGATTGCATCATGTTTCTTTCTTGTTCTGGGAAATCCTGTGATGAAATCCATTGTCACCACTTCCCATTTCCAATCAGGAATGGGAAATGGTTTTAGTAAACCAACAACGTGTCTATGCTTCATCTTTACCTTTTGACATTCCAAGCATTTATCTATGTATCCAACAATCTCCCTCTTCATGTCGAGCCAATAATATTGGCTCTTGACTGTTGAAACTATTTTTTGATATCCTAGGTGTCCTGCATAAGGCACATTATGCATCTCTTTTAAAATAGCACTCCTCAATTCCAGAGAATTGGGTACATAGACTCTGTTTCTATACTGAAGGATTCCATCAATTCCGAGTTCATAATCCTCAACCTTCTGCTACATTTTACCTAGTTGCAATTTTGTTACCAATTCCATGTACTGCAAATCTGAATTTGCATCTTCATAAATTCTTCCTTTAAGATCCATCTAATACATGCTAATGGTTGTAGCATGCAGTTCATGCATGCTCATGCTGAGCGCTTCAACCACTTTGTTCTCCTTTCCTTTGATGTGCTTGATATCAAAGTCATACTCATAGAGGAATTCCAACCATCTACTCTCCCTAGCATTCAAATTGGGTTGATCAAACAAATATTTCAGATTGTTATGGTCTGTCCTTAGCTCAAACCTTTTTCCCATGAGGTAGTGCCTACACTTCTTCAAAGTGTGCACTATGGCTAGCAATTCCAAATCATGAGTGGCATAGATCCTTTCATGCTCTTTCAACTTCCTTGATTCATAACATAAAAAAAACCAATTTTGATTGAGGACTCCACCCAGTCCTTCTTTACATGCATCGGTGCATACAATAAAGTCTTTGTTCAGATATGAGATCTTTAGAATTGGAGCACTAGTTAACAACTTCTTCAATTGATGGAAACTCTTTTCACATTCTTTTGTCCATTGAAATTTATTCCCCTTCCTTTGCAATGAAGTGATGGAGTGATCTATTCTCGAAAACCTTACAATGAACCTTCTATAGTAACTAGATAGACCTATGAAGGATATGAATTATGTCACATTCTTAGGTGTTGTCCACCCTTTAATGGCCTCAATATTTTTAGGGTCCACTGCTATCCCTTATTTAGATATGATATGTCCCAAATAGTGAATTTTGTTTTGATAAAATGAGCACTTGCTCAATTTTGCATACAACCAATGTTCTCTTAGCACTTGCAGCACCATTCTCAACTGATGCTCATGCTCTTCTTCCGACTTGGATTATACAAGGATTTCATCCAGAAAAAAAAAAATGACAAACTTGTCTAAATATTCCTGGAAAACACCATTCATTAAGCACATGAAATCAACTGGTGCATTTCATAACCCAAATGGCACCACTGTGAACTCATAATGGCCATACCTTGTCCCGAAAGAGGTCTTGTTGATATATTCCTCTTTGATCATTACCTGATGGTATCCTAACCTAAGATCTATCTTTGAAAATATCTTTTCATCCTTCAATTGATCAAAGATATCATCAATCCTTGGCAGAGGATACTTGTTATTTATAGTTACTTTATTAAACTGTCTGAAGTTGATGCACAATCTCAATGTCCCATGTTTCTTTTTAACAAATAAGTTTGGGGAACCCCAAGGTGACACACTTGGGAATCTATACCCCTTATTCAGAAGTTCTTCAAGATGCATTTGCAACTCCTTAAATTTGAGTGTACTCATTCCGTAAGGAGCCTTTGACACTGGAGATACTCTAGGCATCGAATTAATAGAGAAATCAATATCTCTCTTTGGAGGTAGTCCTCGTACCTCCTTGAACACATCTTCAAAATATTACAGGACTGCATGATATTCCAAATTTGGCACCTTATCCTTATATGATTCCTCCATATTGGTTGCAAATATTTGGCAGCCTTTCCTATAGCATTTCTTCAACTGCATTGCTGAAATTTCTCAGATAGTAACTTCCCTCAGAATTCCTTGGTCTGTTTTCTGATTGCCTTCCTCATCCAGGAAAGTAAATGCCTTGTTACGATAGTCTAGTATGGAATGGTGTTGGTCCAACCAATCCATACCATTCAGGCAGTCATATGATCCCAAAGGAAATATGTTCAACTTTGCCTTGGTACTTAGTCCATTCATGCCCACTGGACATGATTTAACCAACTCAACAACCTTTCTCTTGGCTCCTATAGCCAATTGCACCATCCAAGATTTCACATGCTTGCTTCTTGGAAATTGTAACCTTTCCACTACCTTGGTATATATATAACTATGACTAGCCCCTGAATCAATTAAAATGGTAAATGAATGGTTATTGATCATACCTTAAAATCTAATCATGTGTGATTTAAACTCATCTTGCTTTTTGTCCAGGGATGCATGGATACTTGGTATTCTACTGCCCATGTCCTCCATTGTTTCTGCTTGCTGAACAATGTGGACAACTCTCAATTTGTCACTTTTGTGAGGGAAATCTCTATGCTTGTGATCCCATTTACAAAACCAACATTGCATAGGTGGTTGTATTGGCCTTTGTCCACCTAATTCATCCATCCTAGGCTCTCTAAACATTGACCGTCTTTGAGGATTATTCCTAAAAAAGTGTGGCTTGTTCCCCTTCTGCCTCTATTCCCTCTTAAACTTCTTCTTGTATTCCCAAGCTCTTTGGAACGTAGTATTTCCTTTATGCTGATGATATAAGCATTCCTCTATCCTTATGGTTTCTTCCATAGTTTTAGGATCATCATATTGGATCTTGTCAATAAGGAAAGTTGGCAGTCCACTCAAATATCTTTATATTTTGACACTCTCATCTTTGATGAAAGGGACATACTTCAACAACTCTAGGAATATTCTTTAATATTCATCTATAGTCATGCTTCCCAATTTGAGTTCAAATAAATCTTTCTTCTTTATGTCATAGTATATATTATTTAAGTATTTATTTTCAAAGTGTTTCTTGAATTCCCTCCAGGTAACATTCTTCTCTTTGATATATTGCACTTGCACAAGCTGGTCCCACCACATGGATAGTTTTACTTTCAGTTGATACATTACAATTCTTCCTTCTGCATGAGAGGAGTAATTTTGTAGTTGGAAATATTTCCTCATGCCAAGAAGCCATGTATCAACATCTTCCTCCTTCTGGTGCTCTCCATCAAATGTAGGAGGTTTAATCTTGTTCATTTCACTCTTCAGTTCATCCACTCTAGATATCCTATGCTTTCTAGTAGGAGATGGACTTGAACTACTATGTTCCCTCCTCTTGGAGTTCCCTTGGGAGTGATGATGTTGTCTGCCAACACTCCTTGATTTTCTGTTCTCATCAGGGGACCTGTGACTTCTTGATTTACCAGAGTCACTCTCCTTATCCAATTTATTTTCTATTCTTTCCAGGCTCTTGTTATTGGATAAATCCGTAAGTGCGGACACAAACCGATCTCCCTAGATCCACCTGGATCTAGAACAAAGCAAGAAATAACATGACTCTTTCCCTAGATTCTAACCATTGAATTAAATAGGAGGAAAGAAAAAAGAACATACCTTATTGTCGCTTCCTATGGTCTTTGTTGCTCCCGCTTCGCTCCGGTGCTCTCGTGCAACCAAGACCAAGACAACACAAACCAACGAAAGTGAAGAAATCACAATCTATTCAATAGTCAATCTATGTATATGATCAAGGAGTTATACAATAAAGTGGAATTAGCTTTATGGGAAAGAATCATATTATTGTATCATATTAAATGTGA